>JAYMFT010091934.1:0-14000 GCA_038088735.1 Panulirus argus | reverse complement strand
ATTGAAAAGGAAAAGGCATCAGTCAGTCTACTCTAGCCACCCTTAGTCGTCCCCCTCAGAGAGATATACAGACACATTAATGTACGATGCCTCGCCATATGAATATCTTGGGTCGATTTTCGACAGTCGTGACTCCTTGTACAGGTCGGCCAGAGAACGAGATGCACTGCTGTTCCTCTGATCAGTCAGGACATACCGGGGTCGCAGCATACAAGCTTATGTATGCACTAAAACAAAGCTGATCAGTTAAAATTTATGGAGGTCATTGAGTTTCCCCGCTGTGTGGTTCATAATGTGTCTAGTGCATGGATGAAGTGATTCTTGAGAACGTAGGTCGTGTAATATTATGTTCCCAGTAGTCATGCGTTTTGACAGTTAGTGTGGACTGATTTTAAGTGCGCTTTCGACTCGAGAGGATATATGCTTTCAGGTGTAACATTATCAGTCTTGTCTCCCTCGTCTTGAAAGTTTGCAAAGGCCAGTCTATCATCTTCTTTGACGAGGCAGCACATGCTCTGTTGTGCTCACCGAAGAGAAGGTCATCTTCCTATTTTAAGTTGGGTCGTCTAAGACCTTTATAATCATCTTCTGTGGACCAATGAAATTTGTGTCTGGGATTCTGTATGGATCTTTATTTTCTCATTTCCTCGATAACAAAGCAACTGAAGATTATCGGCCACAAAACATTATATTCTGAGTGGCCACATTGGAAGACTTGACTGATGTCCCAATACTGCATCTCAGTATCTTCTCAGGATTTGATTTTCATACTCATTCTGGTGTCACCTGTGGTACGCGTGTCCCAGTCTCTATCAGATATGAGCATGACAAACGGGTCCTTCCTTGGGAATTAAGCTTCTTACCGTCGAGGCATCAGATACTATCTAGTTCAAAACAACTTTTTGTGATCTGTCTCTTAGGAAACGTACCGTACATACATCTTCCTAGTTTACTCGCCGATGCCATTCTACGCAATTTTGAGCACTACGACAGCTCGTCCAAAGCCGTCAAGGTGTGTGCAGTCTGGACATTACAAGAGTATTTGTTATTGTTTTTTCTCGGGTGTCTGTTTAAGAATGCGCGAGGATCAGCCACTGACGAGCCACACGGGGGATGTGATAACTCGCGATTATGTACCTGTGGAGCGGTTATCTTGAGGGGTGGGCTGCTCGCACCACCAGCTCCTGGATCAAACAGGGTGGCGGGCGAGGCGCTACCAGTAAGTCTGATCATCTGAGATAGGGGCAGAGTAATGACGCTGGCGATAGTTTGTGACCACCTCTCGGCACACGTTGGCACGGGCTACGGTGATTTACTAATTTATGGAGATTTAAATCATCGCTAGTTGGCTATTAAGTTTCTAAAAAGTAATATGCGGCAGAGCCTTGAGGGTTCCTAACTTGATGAATGCTACGTATTAGTAAAGGAAATGGTCTTATTTACCTGCTTCGCTTGTTGATTGAAACATTTACGTGTAGTACGTTGTTTCTTCGTACATCAAAAGGGGATCACCTTATGGATTCGGTCATATTATTACAAAAGTTGCACAGTTACAGCTCAACAATTTCTCAAGATATGGCACATTCATCGGTATAACTTCTGATGGAATTCTGACATCTCCGTGCTAGTTATTAGGGCAGGCTCACAAACAGACGATATACCACAGAAAAAGGCAATCCTCTCCTGTCCCTTACATTTTTTTCTTTTTACTTTACTCTGATTACTCACCTGCAGCGTAATCAGCGGCCAACCTTCCCTGTGAGGATCTGGTTTATCACGTTCTTTGGGCGCTGCAAATCCCAGCTAGTGCCATGCGACTAGTCCTAATATATTCCGAAGCATCTCTAGTCCTCAGTGGATTTAATCTTCGTATTCCAGCCCAGTCTGTCATCCCACTTAGGGACTGTCATCGTATGGATGTTAGGAAGCACGCGCTATTCCTGTATGTTTTCTGTATCTCACGAACTAATGTTACAATGAGCACTTTTCTGAAAAGCTTGGCCTCTCCTCGTAACTGTGCATATTTCACAAGATCACTGCAGGACTACTGATATAAAGGACCTTTACATATTTTGCAGCTCGACAGTTTCTCCGGGTTGATTGGTGGTGTTAGCTCATACTTGTAAACCAGTCGGGAGTTGTCATGTATACCCGACTGTACTTTCAATCTTTCGTAATACTTTGGTATCTGCTTCACGATACAAAAGTCCAATGGTTTCCACTGAAGGTTTTAATTGTACTAAAGGTGTGATCCACCGATGTGGCGAGTGCTCAAGATACTGAGTCGCTCTCAGGGCAATGAAATCGTCGTACTCAGGCGAGTCCGTTGTGCACGAGCTGTGCTTGAGTAAACGAAGACTCACTGTACTCAAGAGGCTGAGGTTTCGTGCTGAAGTCATGAAGTTGTTCTACTTCAAGGGAGTTGTTGTTGTGCGCGAGCGAGCAAGACTTGAGCTGTCGTACCTTAGTAATAAAGTCGTCCTACTTAAGAGTAATTGAAGTGAAGTGAATGAGTCGTCATCTTCGAGGAATGAAGTGGTTGCTCTCAGAGGTAAGACGCTTCACGATGAGGTCGTCAGGCGCTTCCATTACCAAGACCAGTAACCATCCATATGGGACGACACACCAGTAAATTAAACGCTATCTTAATGTCCCGCCTGCCACACTGAACTTACTGTGAATGTTTCGTGCTCATATCATCGCCTCTAGTTTACGTCCAGCTCTCATTAATCATTGCAATCTGTGTGTGTGTGCGTGTGTGTGTGCGTTTGATTCTCATATTTATTCTTGCATCATCTGCAAAGGATAATATGGAACTGTAGCTCGTGTTTGCTTCGACGTCATATATAAGAATGAGGAACAGGAGGGGTGCGAGTACAGTTCCTTGGGGGCAGAATGTGCTAATGGGCGATTTGAGCCCCAGGAGATCAAGACACTGCCCTTGGTGAACAGGTGCTGAAATATTCAAGAGTAAGAACTGTAATTTGAATATTTTTTGTCCTTTGCCAGACAATGGCTTGGATTACCTTATCAGTAGTAGTGTTTAGCCCTTCGTGCGTGTGTGTGTGTGTGTGTATGTGTGTGTGTGTGTGTGTGGTTACGTCTGAAATTTTCAACATATACAAACCCCAGCCTTTGGAAATACTTCAACAAACAATCCTTTCCGTATATAAAAGTGATCATCTGTCATTGTTAATTTACTGGTCCATATTCCTATTCTCGAATTCCTCTTTAAATCATAAATATCAGAGAGAAAAAAAAACTTCTTCTCTGTCAGCTTGAAATAATTCGTTTAATCTCGGCTGCTATCACCTTTCCCCTCTCACTCAAAACCTTATAAGCCGCTTAACTGCCAAATAAATTCTCCTTTGTTTATCTAACTCGAATGCTTTTGATAAGAATTGTCATCAGGCTCTTCTCAACACACTTCCTTAATGCGAACCTCCTGCTTCCCTCATCCCCTGGATCCCGTCTTTCCCAGTCACTCGGATTATTATCATGATGATTACAGATAACACAGTGCCTTAAGACACTCCTTTCTTTTTACTATCCTTTTCTTTACAAAGCTAATACTCATTCGGAGGAGAAAACTGCGATCTAATATCTGTTTGGCATCCGTATTTATAATAATCTCTGTCATCGGACATCTGGCCTAAACTCCTCTTGCTGCAGATCGTCCAACTGGCACATTCAGTCTCAACTCCGATCTTGCAATTATTTCTTACTTCTGCGTTTCGTAGAATCTGTTTACATTTGGGCTGACTCTAAAATTAATGCACTGACTTTATCTAACCGTCTGCATGTGTATGTGACGAGTTGGATTAAAAGGCTATCCATCCACTGCTGGCTTTACTAATAATGCTACGGCTGTTTATGAATATTCCAAATTATACTCCGGCTTATTTTTTTTTTGTTTTGTTTTGTTTTGCATGCTCTCATTTCCAGGCCTATGTCCGTCTCCCCGTATACCAAGTTTGTGCATTTCACTTGTCATCAGATAAAAAGAACGAGAAAGAAAAAACTAGCACCTCATCCCACCTTTCCTCTTTGTCGCTAAATAACGCATCCTTCGCTTACCCCAGTGCTACTTTTACGGTAGGTCCCCTCGTAACTTTTGGTCCATCCTTCTACTTTAGACTGAACTCAGACTCAATAGTCACATGTTTAATGCACGTCTACAAAATTTTTGAATAAGTCGATTATTCTAAATCCGTTACTATGCAACATCCAAATACTCTGGTGGAAGAAAATGGAGATACCAGCTGTACAGACTGAAAAGTAATCCGTAAATCTTTGATGAGATTAAACGTATTTGTCATTTCGAAAAGGTCTGGTGGTGCTGGACGTTTGTTTACAAAGGATGGGGCGAGTCTGACAAACAGAAAGTCAATTGTTACGATTCATCTGTTCGTTATGATCGACGGACTCTGGCGTCCTGACTGTCGAACAGTCGATAGTCATAACAATTCACAAACATACAGACATAAGCAATGAAACAACTGTTCCTCAGGAGCACCAGCTCTGGAGACTTAGCAAAGATATAAACAATTCACACTGCCTTCTCAACAGAATGGATGAAGCACTGTTCACGGAATGCAAACTAGATGCCATTGTTTGACCCATACGCATGAAGTTTTCTTGTGCAAGGGGTCTTGCACTTAAAAGTATATTTCAGCATTTCAAAACCTCATCTCACCAGCTAATATCAGGAAAGTTACTAACCACCCAGGAAAGAAATTGAAGAAGAACCTACGGGACAAACAGCCATGACAACATCTATGTGATCAGCCGAGTTGTGGAGGTTAGGTAGGCCTCCAGGATGAAGAGTTCTGTTACGTAGGCATACGGGGACTGCCTTATACAGTCTACCTGTCCAGAGCAGTGACGTAACTTCGGGTTAGACCGGATTATGGAGGTAGACAAACCCCCCTAAAACCGACATAAGATCTACATATTCACAACATTATGAAAACGTCAACAACGTCAAAAACCTCATGTACTATTTACTACAAGAGTATTTTACTTTAAACAGTGTTACTCTGGTTCCTGCTGTCAATCTTATCCTTTAAGAGACCATAATAATGACAAAGTTATAAGACGATGGTCCACTGAAGATGACACAAATGACCTTCCATACGGACATCAACTACCTACCACACCCAAAAAACCAGCCAAACAGAATAATGTCCTCAGTAAATCTTAGATTTTTTAAATGATTGAAACCATCAGACTAGGGGTAGCCTAATTCAGATGAATTTCTTTTAGAAACGGGATTCTTCACATACCTATGTGGGAACATGAGGTTAACCAAGCTTAAGATGGTATCTGAAAAAAAAAAAAAAATCAGAGATACACATATACCCAAAAACCACAAACACAGATGACGCACGTCCTCAAGTGTCTGAGTTCTGACCTTAGCTCACCTTACGTATACCTTAAGCCGGTATCAGTGCTCGCTGGAACCCCCACAGCTCCGTCTGAGACGCGAAATACGTTAGGGAAAGAGAGAAAAAAAAGTTTTACTTCCTGATCTGCAATCGAAACCGAAAGTCGTGTCTTATGGAATATATGACAGAAGAATACATAAATCAAGCAAAGCCAATAGTTTAGCTGCAACTGGAAGAATTAGAGAAAATGGTGCTGACGTTCCAGACACGGAACATATCCACCTATTGCCAGCGAAAAAGTTGGAAATAAGGATCATGAAATCCCAAGAAATTACCAACAGGAAAATAACTGAAAATATTAGCGAGACTTTGCGTAATCTTTAATCCGTCTTTACAATATATGTATCTTTTATTCTATTCTCCCTTTGTAATTTTACAGATGAGCTCAATGCCAAGAAGGTTTTCACGTTGTATGTATATTCAATGTAACAATAAAGTTGCTTACTTACTTACTTAATTACTTACTTACTTAATTACATGAAGGGTGTCAAACTTACTTACTTACTTACTTACTTAATTACATGAAGGGTGTCAAGAACAAACAGCCTTTCGGCTCTTTGTGCTTCTTAATAATTCACTTTGCAATTTATGTCGATTTGTCTAGCGAGACTGACGTCACCATTCACACCCAAAACGCTTCCACTGCACATCATAA
The DNA here is from genome assembly GCA_038088735.1 of Panulirus argus. NCBI lineage: Eukaryota > Metazoa > Arthropoda > Malacostraca > Decapoda > Palinuridae > Panulirus > Panulirus argus. The sequence goes on along the minus strand of JAYMFT010091934.1, from coordinate 7,898 downwards.
AAAATACTTCCTCTCTAGTACTTGAGAATTCATCCTCTGCATCCACCAGGATGTACTGGATAGGTAGACCTATGGACTTCGGGCTCAAACAGCCTGATTTAACATTTAAGCAACAGCGCAACTTCGTCCTAGACCGAGTAATGGGGTAAAGGAGCCAACGAAACTAACGTACGATGTACGTACGGTAAGGTAAGGTTCCAGACCGAGTCGAGGGTTAAAGGAGCCTCCATAACCATCGTAAGGTATACGGAAGGTGTCGATCTCCTCTGCGGTCTACCTCTCCTCCTCCTGCCGTTGACCCTCACTACCGCAGCTCTTCACCAGTCTGTCGTCTGCCATACGTCCTCCATGGCCGTGCCTCTGTCTAGCGATTAATGCACTTTACACCAAATACCTTTCATCACACTTCCGTTCTCTGTCTTCTCTAATTCCACCCATGCTACTGCTTTCTTTTTTTTTACCTCCCAAAACGCAGGAACTCTTAAGTCTCTCATCCAAATATGAGTCAGCAGAAACGTTTCATATGGCAAGCTACTTGTTCACTTTACATTTATATTCTTCTTCGTCACCAGAGGTCGCCGTTCACATTCAATTCTGTTTCTCCCTTGTATGAGTACTTCCAGCTCCATCTTTCCCTATTGCCGTCTGCGCTGATCGTCATCACTCCGAAATTCCCAAACATGCCGACTAATTCTTCTCAGTTCTCAGTTCAAAGAAAAAATCTTGCTTTTACTCCCATTGATGCTCGACAGCCTCCTACAAGCACGCATCATAGCAACCAACCAGTTTACCCAACTCTTCCTCTGACCAAGCAGTAGAACAGCACTATCTGCACACTGTACCTGTGGCAGCTTCTATTTTGTTTTCCCATCATGGTTCAGCTGTGCCGGGCAATCACCCAACCCTACTCGCCTCACGTAATGCCCTCATCAATAAAAGCAAAATGTTTAATTTTCGGTTTATGTCTGACGTGTATGGTACAAACTCTGGTTTAACGACCAACTAGCAGTCGATAGCCCTGTTGGTGGATTTAATGGCTGCAAAATCTCTGTGGTGATTATGCCAGAATCTGTACCATAAACGTCAAACATGGAGGGAAAATACTGTTCTGCATAATTCCCACAACATACTGAGTATCTGATGACCATGGGATGTGAAAGGGGCTCTGGCTGAATAACCTCACAACAGTCGGTAACCTTTTTTTTTTAAACAGAATTATGTTTACTTAAGGTACGCGCCACGATCCTGGCTTCATGACCATTTCAGCAGTCGATTGCCATTGATTAGGTAATTCAAGAAAATACCTATACGAGAATGGCCATCATGACATGTTTAACAGATGTTCGCCAGCCCGAAATTCAAACCTCCTCTCTCCTTTTATCGTCCGACCAGATCTCAGGCTCTGGCTTCCTTCCTCTCACACACCACCACCACCACAACCACCACTACCACCTTGCTCTCGTTAATGATCGCTTTCAACTCCCTTTTCTTTCACCTACATTTTTCGCGGATCCTGTTCTCTGTCTGCCTTCCCCGTTAACACAGTGGCATAGGCTTACAATAGCATCCCTCACCTTCTAAATCCCCCTCCTCATCCCTCTCCAATCTTCCTTCTCTCCCTGTTCATCCCACCTGCCTGTACATCATCTCCATCCCCAAACATTACTGCACCATGCTTTTCACTTGCTCTGTCCACCCGTAAAAATAATTATAAGAAGAATGAAAATTATAATGATGGAGCGGAAGGGAAAAAATCTTCCCCTTTTGTATTACCTTCTAAAGGAAGGAACAGAGGAACGAGCCAAGTGAGGATTTGTTTCACTAAGGCTCAGTCATCTTTTCCTTACACTTCCTCGCACCCATGGGAAAAGTGAACAAGCATTAGATAAATAAACAGATAAATAATTGATAATAATAATAATGATAATAATAATAAGTTATAAAAATAATAATTCCAAAGTGTTTGCCTCTGTGTCGTTCTGTACCAATTTATAACAAGACTCCGTAAAGAAGGTCAGTAATTGCATGTCAGGTGAAGTTAGTCATGTTACCTAAGTACATGAAGTTACTTTGTAAAACCCTTTTCTTCCTGAGTGTAACGTGCTGTACGTACGTATGGTGTCTTTCCAAACGTATGAAATTCTTATATCCAAACCATCTCCGCCTAAATCGTACTTCCTCCCCTCCGTCTCACCGACTCAACAACATACCCCACTGCTGATTATAATCAACTCTGACCCGTTGTTTGTCCAAGTCTACAAGCCTCGCGTGCGAGCACTTTTTTTCTTTTCCAATATCTTGAACCGTGTCATTCACACTGCAAGCCTAAAAATCTGTTAAACAGAACCAATCCCTTAAATAAATCCGTCTCATCATTAGTAATTCAACCATACGTAAGTATTCTCGCCCTCATCTGTCATCCGCCGTCAACCGTTCCTCCGGCACTGGATCATCTGACCCACTGTTGTTCTTACACTCACGCTTAACACCTTCGCCAGACGGTACACGGCCGCGTCTCGATCCAAGTTCTCTAATGCATTGTATAAAGCTCCACGCATCACTTGACCCCTTTCTAAGGTTCTCTCAGGTTGATGCCTGCACTTCAGGAACCCTCGACTTGTTTAACCTTTCTTGTCACATTAAAGTCGTCTTCATAACCAGTCCTGAGCACCAACTGTAGCTCTCTTTCTTTCGCGTTAAGTAAGCGTGAGAACATTCCTGCTTCACTAATGTTCTTTGATCATCAAGGAACTACTTCTACCTTTCCCACATTTCCTCTGGTTTCGAGAGCAATGCTCGTCTCGTATGTTTTTACTTTCTCTTTCCAATATGCCTATCTCTTAATACTTCAATATATCTTCTTTACATACATTATATTCAGCAAATCAGTTCCCTATTCAAACCGTCATCCATTACGCTTTCATTGCATCTTAAAAACTGTTTAACGTTTATATATGTCGCCGCTACACACTCCTCTATTCCGAGTGTTCAGACTTGGGCACTGATACGTCCCCGTTGGGACAACAATGGACCTCTTGTTTCTCTGCAATTTCCTTTTTTTTTTTTTTTTTTCCGTGTTACTTGATCCCCCGTGCCGTCCCTCACACTTGTAAACCCCTCCCTCGTCTATCCCTCACAACTCCTGGGCAGTATCCACAAGCACATCCCTCATGGTCAAACCATCTCGTTCACTCCTCCGTCTTGGACATGCCAACAGTTATGCAGCTCTACACTCGCGCCGCCTCTCTGTATAGCTTCCTTATCTCTTCACGCTTGACCCCCTCACCTCTGGTCATTCCTTTCCCATTGCTCATTTCCTCCGTTCTCCGCAATCCCCGGTGAGCTCCTCAGGTGTAACGCGTCACTTGTTGTAACCTATATTTCCTATGGTGTAACATTATTCCCGTACTTAAAGATCCTGATGGTAAATAAGGCGTAAATATATGTAAAACATGATGTAAATATGGTTAGGTTAGGTCTGTGACGTTCTACACGTATCAGTTCGTCACGCTGTTTATTAGCGTCATATCTTTTATTGCAAGTGTTATAAGCAACAAGAGAAACCCGCTTTATTAAAATCGCCGTTATTTTTTAAGTAAAACTTTCAGTTATATATATATATATATATATATATATATATATATATATATATATATATATATATATATCGACCCATGCATTAGCACCTGAGCCATTGTGCTGACCCGGGGAGTAGCATCACTGATGTTCTCGGGTAAAGGAAAGTCAGACGGAGTTTCAGGATAAGAAACAGAGAGAAGTGATTTAGAGGTGTTAAGTTTAGACAGGTTAAGTTAAGCCTACCCTCTGTGAGATCCTCTCTAAATCTGAGTTTGTAGTTGTGGAAGTAGAAAAAAAGAGAAGGGTATATCTAGAGAGAACAGATAAAGAGCGGATATGGAAACGGTGGAATGCATTGTTGAGTCGTCGGCATATGAGTGAATTGTGTTATATGTCGAAGAATGCAAATCGTTGATTTACAAGGAGGAAGAGTGCACAAGTCAAGACAGAACGGTAAGAGACACAATTGCTGATAGGAAAAGAAGAGGTGGTTGATCCATCAACATCTACGACGGGAGCTTAGAGACCCGACAGTAATGTCAAACCTTGTCAAGTACTTTTGAACTATCCAGAATTACAGAGTAAGACTCCTAAATGACTCACAAAGGAGCATCAGACTAAAGTAAACCGAGAGATGATACTATCGATGGATCTCGTCTTGTGAAAATGTTACTGATGATCATAGAGAAAAGACTAGGAGGCTCGAGATGCTGAAGGAAATGAAAACTTAAGAAGAGAAATTCAAAAACTGTCGAAACAAGTTAAAGCAATGGATGGAAGGGTTAGAAACGGTCACTATTCTCTTAGATAAGTTGTACCTATGGGCAATATGACATTCATTCACAAATGCACAAATTTTCGACGACGTGAAGTGCAGACGTTCTTGAGACTAAGAACAGACCTAACGGACGCTGACTTAACAATTCCTATTTAAAATTAATTCGAAGACTAAGGTCTGCATTTGGATCACACACTCGGTCCGTAAAAACTTAATTTATTAGCAAAACTGGACATGGTAATTAAATTCACCTAATCACCTCTTTGACTGATAATGCCGAACCAACAGGATTTTCTTTAATAATGGTTTAAAGGTCCAAGATAAGGTTTATATCAGATCATGGTTGTCAGGTTTATACTGCGACGGGCGATGTAGCCATGAAGAGGCTGGCTGATGCAGACTAGTTTGTAATATGTGTGGTAAAGCTTTGTAGGTTTCATGATCAAGCATACACACATACATTATTTATTATTCATTTATTATACTTGATCGCTGTTTTCCGCGTCAGCGAGATAGCGCCAGGAACCAGACGAAGAAAGACCCATCAACCCATATACACACATATATACATACACACACATATATACACAATATATACATATACATACCAACATATATATATGTACATACATATACATACACATGTATATACACATAAATATTCATACTTGCTTGCTTTCATCCATTCCTGGCGCCACCCCACCCCACAGGAAACAGCATCGCCACCCCCTGCGTCAGCGAGTTTGCGCTAGGAAACAAACAAAGAAGGCCACATTCGCTCGCACTCAGTCTCTAGGTATACGTATTTAATGCGCCGAACCCACAGCCTCCTATCCACAACCAAGCTCCACGAAACTTTCCACGATTTACCCTGGCCGACAGTTTTACATGCCCTGGTTCAGTCCAACGACAGCAAATCGACCCCTGTATACCACATCGTTTCAATTCACTCTCCCTGCACACCTTCCTCCCTCCTACATGTTCAGGCCCCGATCACCGATATATCTTTTTCACTCCATCCTTCCATTTCCAGTTTGTTCATATACCTCTCCACGTTCCCTCTACTTTTGACACATATATCCTCTTTGTTACCTTTTCACACTTATTCTCTTCATATGATCAAACCACTTCAGCACACCCTCTTCCGCTCTCTCAAACACTCTCGTTTTATTACGACACCTTTTTTTTTTACCCTTTGATCATTACTTGATCAAACCACTTCACAAACGTTTAATCTCCTGCACATCCTCGTCTATAGTCCATGCCTCGCGTCCATATAATATTTTTGGAAATACTATACCTTCAAACATACTCATTTTTGTCCTCCTGAATTACGATCTCACTTTCCACACATCCTTTAGTACTCCCAGAACCTTCGCTCCCTTGCCCACCTTATGATTCAGTTTCGCTTCCGTGCTTCCATTCGCTGCCATGTCCACTGTAGGTATCGAAGACACTTCACTTCGTCCAATTTTTCTCCATTCAAATTCATACCCGACCAACTGTCGCTCATCCCTGCTAAACCTAATAACATTGCTTTAACTCATATTCACTCTCAGCTTCCTTCTTTCATACACTTTCCCGAACTCAGTCATCAGCGTCTGCAGTTTCTTAATCGAATATGCCACCAGTACTGTCTGTATCATTAGCAAACAAACAACTGACTCACTCCCCAGGCCCTCTTATCCCCTATAGACTGCATACTCGCTCCTTTCTCCAAGACTCTCGCATTTACCTCCCTTACCACCCCATCCATAAACAAATTAAGCAGCCATGGTGACATCAACACCCCGGCCGCACACCGACCTTCACTTGGAACCATTCACTCTTCTCTCTTCCTACTCATACATGTACTGTACACCCTTGATAAAAACTCCTTATTGCTTCTAGCAACTTTCCTCCCACACCATATATTCTTAAGACGTTCCACAAGGCATCTGTATCAACTTTATCATATGCCTTCTCCAGATCCATAAATGCCACATACAAAACCATCTGTTTCTTTAAGCATTTCTCACATACGTTCTTCAAAACAAACACCTGATCCACACATCCTCCACCACTTCTGAAACCACACTGTTCCTCCCCAGTCTGTTGCTCTGTACATGCCATCACTCCCTCAGTCACTACTCTCCCATACAACTCAACAAACTTATGCCTCTGTATTCTGAACATTCCCCTTTATCCCCCTTGCCTTTATACACTGGCACTATACATGTATTCTGCCAATCCTGAAAATCCTAACAAACCAATCAACAAGTCACCCCTTTTCTTTGCACTACCATCCATTCTACCAACCTTGACACTTTTCATCTTACGGAATGCTTTCACAACCTCTTCTGTCTTCATCAAACCACTCTTCATGTATCTCTCACTTTGCATTACGCCCCAACCCAAACACCCTACTTCTACCACCCTATCGTCAAACACAATCAACAGTCCTTCAAAATACTCACTCCATCTCCTCGCCATTTCCCTCCTTGTCCCATTCACCGATGTTCCCATTTGTTCTCTTGTTTTTCGCACATTATTAACCCCCTTCTAAAACATCTTAGTCTCCCTAAAGTTTACCGATACTCGCTCAAACTAACTCTCATTTGCCCTCTTTTTCAACCCAGGCACCTTCCACTTGACCTCCCGCCGCTTTCTCTTATACATTTCCCAATCACTTGCACTCCTTCCCTGCAAGTACCGCCCAAACACCTCTCTTTTCTATTTCACTAACAACTTTACTTCATCCCACCACTCACTACCCTTTTTAATCTGCCCACCTTCCACCTTTCGCATGCCAAATGCATCTTTTGCACATGCCATCACTGCTTCCCTAAATACCTCCCATTCCTCACCCACTCCCCTAGCTTTGTTTACTCTCACCTTTTGCTATTTTACGCTCAATCTTTCCTCGTATTTCTTCGCTCAAGTCTCTTTTCTAAGCTCGTCTACTCTCACCATTCTCTTCTCATCGAAAATGTTTCCTCTTCTCCGAAAACCGCTACAAATATTCACCCTCGCCTCTACAAGATAGTGATCTGACATCCCACCAGCTGCCCCACTCAGCACAATCACAGCCAAAAGTCTCTCTTTCACACGTCTATCAATTAATGTGTGATCCAATAATGCCCGCTGACTATCTTTCCTTCTTATAAACGTATATGTATTCCCAAACACCAGTCCTTTTTCAGCACACAAGTCCACAAGCTGATCATCATTTCCATTCACTTTACTGAATATCACATGTCCACCAATTATACCCTCAACTGCCATATCAATCACCTACGCATTTAAATAATCCATTACTAATACCCGGTCTCTTACATCAAAACTGCTGACACACTCACTCAGCTCCTCCCAAAGCACTTGCCTCTCATGATCTTTCTTCTCGTGGCCAGGTGCATAAGCACTGATAATCGCCAATCTCTACCCATCCACGTTCATTTCAAATATACAAAGTTAGATACAGAGGGATAGATACGAGAGAGAGAGAGAGAGAGAGAGAGAGAGAGAGAGAGAGAGAGAGAGAGAGAGAGAGAGAGAGAGAGAG
>JAYMFT010091923.1:0-14000 GCA_038088735.1 Panulirus argus | reverse complement strand
ATATATATATATATATATATATATATATATATATATATATATATATATGTGTGTGTGTGTGTGTGTGTGTGTGTCCTTATTTTGTACTGATAGTACTGATGACATGATTGCCATGCGACTTTGGTGTCAAGTGGTCTCATCCGTCGAACCATCACTGTGTCCTTGATGCCGTTGTCTGTGGCCAAGCTGTACGGAGAGCCCCGGCCAACCACAGGGTAACTACGTAGGCTCATGAGCCATATTATACCTTATAATTAATTGGGTGCAAGTACGTAAACAAGTGTTAAGGCAACATCACCGACGAAGGGAGAAATATTTAGAACAGCCAATGTTAAATCCAGCGTAGCTGTAAATATTTGTTTGGGATCTTTAGTCTTGTATATTTCATGGATGTATTCAACTGTCAGGGGCCGATGAGTTATCCTTAAAACGGTACGAAAAGAAGACTGGAGAGGATTTACGCTGTAAATGCTAATCTTAAAAACACGAGAAAATAATTTTCTGATATGTTACTCCGTTTGATGAAGGCGAGGAGTCTCGCCGAAGCTTGCATAATTGTGATATAATTGCATTATCGCGTTCATAAAACTGTGCTCGTTCGTTAGCAGATAGATATAATTTAATTGACATTTGCTCCCTTCTTGCGATGTCAAGAACTCCCACGCGCGAGCACCAATCACATTTCAGGGCCGCGGGCCCGATGAAAACAACACATTAAGACACTGAGGCATAAATAAATTCTCTCTCAGTTCTCTTACAGAAAGTGATTTCCACTTGTGCATGAAGTTGATGACACTACTGTTCAGTTATACGGAAGAATTGTCATTATTTCAAGCGTCATTATATGGTGTTGATTTTTTGGTTATTTGGGTTTTAAGGTTATGAATAGCCAGGTCATTATCACCATCAAGGTCACGACATAAACACCACCCGAAGAATCTTCAACACCTTTTGTAAGTGTTGAAGATGATTCTAAGCCTACATACACTCTCGCTATATATATATATATATATATATATATATATATATATATATATATATATATATATATGGCCCTTGTCACAAACGTCAGAGTTAACCTTCCTATGAATATTAGATTCTTTACATTATTGGTGTGTTAGAACTGAGTAAGCTCGGATCAGGAATTGTCTAGTTTCAGTGTTATGACTTTTGTGTTTAGCATAATTGATATGAAGCATAATAAGGAATGTGGCCGATTGAATCGATATTCTTTATTTAGGTTTACTTATTCACGAGTGTCCTGCGTGATTTCTAGCATATCTCGTGAGAACTAAATTACCCTCCAAAGTTAATTCTTAGATGTTATTCTTCAGTCAATCTACGTATGAGATAGTCTGGACCGTCACGAGTAATCTTCTACAGAGCGTTATGTGGCCACATTAGGGTCTAACGATTCCAATGTGGTGATAACATCAACTAAGCTTTTTGGACGGCATTCGCTTGCGTGCATGACCGACTAGGCTTTAGGACCATCGATTGCCAGGGTCACGGGCCTTCAACGCCATCCAAACTAGGCTTTAAAAGGCCCATCGATTGCCATGGGTCACAGGCCGTCAACGTCAAGTTATAACCACTCATCGAAAAATCTTGAACTCCTTCCTTAGGTGTTAGAGATAATTCTGAGTTCATTACGCGCTTTCGCTGTATACACACGACCCTTGTCGTTTGGGAAAGCCGAGTCAGAGGGAACCACTACACCGTTCTGAGCTTTTATAAATATTCCACGATGACAGAACTATTGCAGGAAAATTTTGAAGACAGAGGAAGGTAGCGTTATGCTTCACCTTTTATCATCTATTAGTGATCTTGTATTATAGATGTCTGAAGTAATAAGATATTGTTCGCCTCATTTCGGATTTGATTAAATCCCAATTGAAGACTTTACAGTCGTTCAAAGCATCATTATAGTTTTATTTCATCTTGTCTGCCCGTATCCAGTTTTCTTATGAATTATGGGTTTCTGGTGTGTTACTGTTTTAAAACAAATAAAATTTTGCTCCAGAAATTTTATTTGTGAAGTTGGACAAGTCGATATGATGTCATTTTACTGGCTGGCATTACGGTGTTGCTCCACATCTGTCGTTCTGTTATGTCCATGCTGTTCTCAGTAATAAGAGTTAGACTAAGTGTATCTCCGCGTCGCAGCAGGCGACTAAGACGGGTGAGAGCGGCGGGGACTGGAAATTTTCCCCAATCTTCTCCATATTCCAATCCTCTCCAGGTTCCAATCCTTCCCAGATCAGTTTGATTCTACTTTATGAAAATCCGTGTCTTTTTAAAGACGATGACCTTCTTCCTGTGTCTGTGTGCTTTCAACATCCATCACCGCAGCGACTCAAGATCATTCTCCGTACCTCATCTGTTTAAAGGAATGGCATTATCTTTAAATAGCAATTGTAGCTGTTAGTGTATTCCACTACTATCCTGCTGTAAGCTACAGTTGCTGCTTTACTTTCTGCCCCACCTGTACAAACATAAAGTACTCTCGTTCAGTTCTTACCAGCCATACCATCGTTTGTTTTCACTCAGACTTCATAGCCAAAGTATATCTTTAAGGACATTGAGCAATCTTCCATGATCACTTTATTATTTCTACTTATCCATGAACCCCTCATACGCTTCCTTTTTTTTTTTTTATACAAGGCTTTCTACCTAAAAAAAAGGCGTCTACATATCCTGCTGCATTCGTAAATCATCCATCTTTTTCACCTCCAAGGGGTTCAGTATTACCACATACCAACTATAACAAGATTTCACCTCTAGTTCTTGAAATAATTTTCATTACCTTTAATCTAGTGGAACAATCACTGCCATCTCTGTCATCAGGAACACGACTACTTGTCCCCGTCGCCATATTCATCATCCATACTAATTCAACTGCTGTTTCACCTTCCCTCTTTCACTATCTCACTCATTTCTCTTGGCTGTATTCATACACACTCTTTTTGTCGGTATCACCAGACGTATAAGCTGCTTTAGACGACACTGATACCGCTCGAGATATAACCTGCATCATCTTTAGGTTAAAACGCGCCTCGTGGTGTGTGGGGGAAGCTGGCTGCTACGGGTGGGCAAACATGGTAACCCCGTGACTCACTTCCACCTCACCAGCAGCACATTCCACCATAACCCTGGCACACCTGGCCGCATCCCCTCACCTACACAAGCCTTCTCCCTTCAGCCTCACTCTCTCCCACACTTGGTTTTCTACCACCATCCCTCCCACTCACAGGCACACGCGCACCCCGTTCCAACCCACAGCTCAACATTTGCGTCACTACCTCTCCCATCCATCACACACCTTCACCACCACCACCATCGTCGCCTTGGCTCGCACAGTGTCTTATGATAAGTCGCGTGGAGGGAAGATACGTTCGCCTCGCCACACACAAGCTAATTTTCCGCCGGCTGTTTCGTGGCACGGCGCCGTCCATATTAAAGCCACCCGCAAGAAGAAAGCTAAATAGCGGGAGCCACTAGGTACACACACACGCTGATGTTGTTGACTCCATGACCGAGACGAGGTTGGAACAGGTGTGCTGAAGAAGGGTGCTGGCTGGCAGAATCCACCGACTTGTTATTTGAGGTAAGGGTTAACGTTTGGGTGTCTTGTGGGGCGTTTAAGAGATGCCTTTTGGTGCATAAGGCTTTGGGGGAAGACTGTCGGGTCCTGAAACGTCATTGAGAAGACGAGTGGACGCTATGATTTGATGAACAGGACGGTGGAGGACCAAGAACGTGTTGAGGGACACTGGGGGAGTGAGTCCCGGCGGTGCACTGATGGGTCCTGAGAGGTCCCAGAGAATGATGGAGGAATTTGTTGGTCCTGAGGAGTACTGATTTTGATTTTTGTCGCAGTTGTGCAGATAATTCATTGTGCACTTCGACCCATCCCGTGGGAAGTGGCGCAAGAGAGGGTGTAGAGTGCACACAAAAGTTCCAGTGACTGTGGCCTCAGTGATTGGAATACATTACATGTCACATAGTGAGAAAAGTGTACATGGAGGCTAACGAATCCCGGCGTATGTTGGGCGAGATTAAATGATACTCAGGCGTGCTAGGGAGACTAATGGGTCCCGAGGTCTGCTGGGGAGAGTGGTAGGTGCTCAGCCATGCTGGGGAGATTAATGGATCCTGGCGTGTATCTGGGGAATCCGGTTGGCTCTGAGGCGTTTTGGTAGGGACTGGTGGGTTTCCGGGCGTGCTTGGGACATTTTATGGGTTCTAGAGTATGCATGGGGGACCCAAATTGATGTAAAGCAGGGGGTGTTCACAGCCCTTAATTTTTCTGCCGCGTTCGGCCAGATATTTCATATATGCAGCCGGGAGAACGGCGCAGAAGTTATGTGAGGATGACCAAGTTCGATTTGATTAATTGCATTTTGAGTAAATAAGAAAAAGAGATAACCGAAAAAAGGGAAATACTTGTGAGAATGGTGAATGATTTTTGGAAGAATCGTATTACGGGATTGTGATAAACGTGTCCCCATTATCAGTGGCCCTTATATATTACACCTTATTTAATAATATTGGAAAAAAGATAGTTATGTGTGTTTTTTAAAACAAATTTATGTTATTTCAATTTTTTTTCTGAACATCTCAGTGCACAATATAATTCAGTTATTCTTATTTTTCATTTTATGTTTTAAAGATCCTTTAAAATAGTTTTTGACAAGTTGCGTGATTACTGCGTGAGACAATTGCGGCCGATCACTGATTACCTGCCAGTAAGGTAGGTGGCCGACTAGTTCGTAAAAGCTGTTGATCTCTGGTCTAAGGTATGTCAAGGAGACTGTCGGTTCCATAGCTTTCTTGGACACTGGTGTGTATGTGATAATTCTCGTGAATTCTTAGGCGTACATCTAGTTCAGCACTGTCGCAATCATTGCTACTTGTCTCCGTCGCCATACTCACTGTTATATTCTGTGAAAATTACAATTGCAGAAGAACATGATATACATCACCGCTGTAACGAGCATTGGTCTACCACACAATAGTATTCTGTGCCATCCATATCGTGAAGTAATTCTTTACATTTTAAGATTCCTTAAGTGTTAACTCGTTGGTGTAGATTAGAATGAACAGGCACAACAACGATGCGACCAGAAAATATTCCAACCCGCACCACCTACTTGTTTATACAGCGGATTCTGTCCAGGTTTATGGGGTCGTCGTCTCGCGGCAGACGTGGATGGAAATAATTTCGTCTCGCTTTGTCTTATCAGCCACGCTGGTGAGGGAGGACCGCTTGCGGCCAAGACGCACGTATCGTGTGGCCCAACAAATGGACCCAGTAACTCGTGCGGGACTCCTCCCTTCAGGGTCCTGGGTGGGAAGAAGCCGAGCAAAGAAACAGAAAACTTTGCTCGACTGGTCGAAGGAAAATAAACATTTTTTGTTGTGTTTACGGAGAGTGTGGAGCAAGAAAACGGAATAACATCTGCACGGATGAGTCACTTAAATGTTTTGAATTATGTAAGTAATTTACCTTTTCATCAAGTTGCGTTCCTGACTCGTCCCGCAGCGGCCATAGACTGTTTAGGGTCGTTTAGGAGAAATGTGTGGCGTGGGCAATGGATCAGCTAAGTTAGTATGACGTCATGCTATGTGCATGAAAAGATGAGAGACGTCGAAGAACGTTGGGATGTTCTTAAGTTAGGCTAAGAAGCGAGTGTGTGGGAGCTTGAGCGTAGGGAAGTTTGTGTGTGTGTATGTGTGTGTTCACCCTCGAGATTTTCTTTTTTTTTATTTCAGTGTTGCACCTTGACCAGTGCTGTCTTAGTATGTGAACATGAGCGTATGGCTGTATGTCTGGCTCTACGTTTTTGGCTCTTTATTTGTTGTTATGGTGAAAACGACATAATCTGGACTTTGCAGAGAATGCAAGCCTGGGACTTGCTCGACTCTCATTCATTTAGATCTCTTTCTCGCTCGTGGAAGTCTAGTTAAAATTGCAAATTTGAATGTAAGAATTTCCTGCACAATAAACGTAACGAAACATTTTTATGTACAAAGGTGATTAAACTTGGACAATATATTATCACTGCAATAAGATAGCCTCAAGAAAAGAATTAGAGGTTCATTATTTACATATTACCGTATACATTATACGTATGATTATGGTTCTTCCATGACGTTATGCTATGTGCCTGTTATCACGGTTTGTCAGCAAAACCGGCAGGTACGAAATACGTTTTCACAGAAGAGCAACGCGCGAAACTGGGTCAGTTAGAAGCAAAATCATCAGTGATTAGTACATGATAATACCATGATTTTCTTTTTCAAAATCACATTCCTATCGTTTTCCGTTTGCTGCGGTTGTCTGTTGCGTGTTGTTATGTCTTTCCCGCCATCTGGAGTAGACACATATATAACCGCGCACCTTTACTGCGCCGAGGTTAGACTGATCTGCAGCAGCAGCAACAACAGAGCGGTTGTCGACTCCATTAGCGGTTGTCGACGACATTAACCCTCGGACAGGAAGGTTAGATCATCGTGAGGGGATGGAACAGCCCATTACTCACCTGGCTTCCAAGCAGATCAAGAGGAACATTAAGGCCAACCAGCTACGCAGGAACCCAAAAGAAAATGTAGGTTAAATTCCTCTTTCAGAGGTTTGGAACACATTTTTTAAAATGTGTGCTTGAGTGATATTCACTGATTTGCTCTCTGTAACTTAAAGATGAATGACAGTAATGCTTCACGATCTGGTTATGAAAAATTAATTTTTCATGCAGACGACAAAATCTGGTTCGAGAAATTACGTGCTTCCCAGTAAATTGTTGAGTCATTAGATTCAACAGTTCATTAACGGAAGAGAAGTGTCGTTTAACATACTGTATTCAAATTTACGGTTGATCATCAAAGAACCACTACTGAAAATATTTGCGTTATTGGAATATTTATGACAACAGAAAACGTTTTAAGCTCATCGATGGACTGTTTGATTGTAATATACAGGTGGCAAGATGTCTGTCGTGTGAAATAGTTTTCTATTTATCAACCATCTAGCTGACGATATCGACAACCGAAACATGACAGTCTAAAACTAGCCGTTACGGTCCGTTATGTTGCTACTGGACGTTACCGGGAAACGAAATGTTATTCAGCCATGGCCGGATGCTAAATTCGACGAGGTCAAATGAATTAGGGACAAAGATGGATTAGTGTACGTCGTCGAAGGACAGAATGGGAAAGAAAATTTACCCTTGATTGTATCGCGTCCTTTATGGTATCCCAAGACGATCTAGTCAGACCCAGACACATCCCACTCCACCTGCGTCAAGGGAAAATCATATACACCAAGGACTGGACTTGGTGGAATCAAAACAGACAATACCAACAGTTTAATGGTCTACTTATAACTGATTATCCGTGAAATGCATTTACTTTACTGAAATGTCCAGATTAATTTTGGTACAAGGAGCAGCAGATGCTTGCATCAGTTTTCCTGCAACAGACACATGCGAGACAAAACGCACTCAGTCACGAGCGTCGGGAGTTGGTGCTGAACTAGGCTAAGCGCAACTGGAGACGGATACTGGAGAACGTCAAGCAAGAGGTGTATAAAGACGAACGGATTAGAGATTATACGCGTTCACAAATATAGTTCAAAGAGAGAAACATAATAATCACAGTCAAGGCATAATTATTGACCAAAATACGAAGGCACCATGTACGATCAGCCTTCATAATAAGAGTTAGGATCTTACGAAATTTCGGACGGAGGAAGAATAGCAAGAGACAGATGGACGCCGACTTTGCCTGTGCGAGACAGCGGGACCAGAAAAGACAGATCACCGCAGTCCTCGACTCACTCAAGTTTGAAATATTTATTCGAATTCCGCTGTTCTCTCGACGAAATTAATCTCCCAGAGGTCTCTTGTGTTTTCTTTTCCGTAGGCGTTAACGTATCTCATAAATAAAACAAACGGCTTTCTGGGCATCTACGTAAATATACTTTAAGGACAAACAAGCAGGGATAAACTCTGATTCTTTATCATTAAAATCTCCTGCCTCGTCACCTTTCCTTTATTCTTAGTTCACTCCTTTGCAAAAGGCGCTTTTCTTAATATGTGTATGTACATATATTGTGTTTCAGATCTCTTTGATGGGATGTTGCACTGAAACGAATGATGGACTGAAATGATCAGATTCTATTAACTTGATTTATGGTTTCTGGCGTTCTGAGTCTCCGACATTGGATCCCGGGCTGGAACGCTTCGCGAGAATCGATGTACATACAAAAGGCTCCTCGAATAAATCCATTTCTACTCTCTTGACGTTCTTTTAATTGTTGGACATTAGGCTATAGCCATGGGGTAAGATAATACGACAGAGTTTATGATTTATTGCTTATGAGATCTGCCACATTATATATATATATATATATATATATATATATATATATATATATATGCTGATAACCACGAAGAAAATGAAACACGATAAGTTCCCAAGCGCACTTTCTTGTAATGATCACATCATTTGGGGAGATAACAAGAATTAGATCGGAGCCATGGAACAATCATTTGATTTACAATAAAGAGACGTAGCTAAGACGCCATTGGTAAACGAGTGTTACCGGATGGTGGTGTTTGGGTTGGTGGTGTTCGGGTCTGGCATCATGCCTGTCATGAAATTTTATTATGTGGACAGGAAAGGGAGTTGTTTACTAATTTTGCCTACGACAAATATATCCAGTTTGTATAGACCTTCACCAATACTAATGTTACAATTCTTTGTGTATTTAATGATAGAAGATTCAATAATATTTCTTGTGGTAAAGGAGTTACAGTTAATAACTGAATCAGCGTTACTCCAGTCAATACAATGGTCATAATTTTTGACATGATTAAATAAAGCATTTGATTCTTGTCTAGTTCTTATACTATATTTATGTTGCTTAAGTTTAACATAAGGATCCTTACCAGTCTGCAAAAAGAAAAAACATTTTACAGCTTTTACAGGGGATTCTGTAAATACAGCCCGCAGAATTTTCTGGGGAGTTTTTAAGATATTTTTTATAGTATTCTTTCTCCCCTATCCCCAAGGAATATATCTATAGATATATGCAGATACACTGCAAAAATAGAATGTCACGTTGGTCGATGAAAATATAAACCAAACGAGAAATAAAAGAATGATTCTGGGAGCTACTCTCAAACTCTCCTCGGGACGTGACATATGTACGATTCAGTACATTAAGAGTTTGACAAGAAAAATTAGGGGAAGGACAAAGTTGAGTCGAAAGCTGTCTGACTTATCAACTCTCGCAGACAACCTCAAATCAAGACCCACTTGTCCTAAGCCCGCAGCGTAACGTGTTACAAGGTGAGTTAAGCTGCCCTAAGGTTCGGTTTTAATCGTATCGTTTAGTGACGGAAAAGTAAACACTCAGGGAAGTGATGCACACGCTGCCATATACTGTGGACTGGTGCCAGACGCTTGGCTGACGATGAGTATCGGAAAAAAAAGGAATCCAAAAATGAGTTTTAAGTGAATGAACTGTGTAATGTAAATCAGCGGTGCTTATTGCATCTGATTTTATTGTTGTTGTTGTTGTAGGACTCGGCATATGATGGCAACTTTAGTAATTAGTGTCGCATATCAACAAATTATGTCACTCGTGGTTGCGGGGATACATGCTATTTTCAGTATGGTTGTGACTAGTAAACGTACCGTCGGAATAAATGCGATTCGACTTACAAAAGGCGTCTGAACTGCACAAAATCATAGCATTTCGGTTGAGTCCAAGGATGAGCAACGCTCCTACTTTTTATTTTCATTTTCTTAACCTTTTCTCGATCATCGTAATCACAAGAACTCTCCAACAGAACCCATATCAAATTCCTTGTGTCAACAGCCTCGGAAGATACTTGCATTACCTCCGGCCACCTTGTCAAGGCTTGGCTCATCACGCAAGCGTCATTCACCTGATGATATCCCTTATAGCTCAGTCTCGTCATGAAGTATTTAGGTTACTGTATTAATCAGGCCAGTGCAATCAATAATCATTAAGTTTACAGTGATTCATGGGCATATTTAAGGCCAGAGCGGGTTCGAGTACAGGTAACCGCTTACTGGGCACCAAATCCGTATCTTGTAACGATCTGTATCAGTCTTTAATTATTTCGTACCCTGATGACCAACATCACTGTCTCTATTTGTAACGTCTTCCAGTTCTTGCTGGGGCGGGCGCATGGGCCCCGCACACCGGCACACCAAAGTAAATAAACACTTTGTCCTTGTGACCGCGTCTTGGCTCACTCTAAGACACAGGAGCCGCTTGGTCACACCTCTTGTAATTGTGCTGAAGAATTTAGATGACGGCGCATCTTGAACCTCTTTGTCGTCGAAGCTAGGCTTCATGTTTTTCCTTGACGGAGGTGCGGTACCACCTAGCTCCGGGTAGCTCGTTCAACTCGAGTTCCCTCCGTAATGGCTCGTAGCTTCGAGATATGCCCGTGATATGACAAGACGCAAGCCTCTGAGTGACGTACTCTGTATCTCCCCCCACCTCCCCAACCCTCATCTCCCCACTCCCTCGTCCTAATGTGCCTTCCCCTGCCCTCCTCCTCCCTCTCCCCTCGAATGCCTAAGGTACGCCGCCGCCGTTCTGGCCTCGCATGTGGATCGTTCTGACCCACATGTGCGGATGGAGGTCAGTAAGATGTTGATGCTGCCAAATATACCGCCAGATGTAGGGGGAGACGACACTTTTCGCGGCCACTGTTCCTCGCCGACGTTATGTGTTGACGACGCATTGCCAGATGAACGATGGTTGTCCGCCAATTCATGAGGATAAGTTTATGATTAATTAAGCCAGGACTTTTTTCATGTGTCATAAAGTCTTTTTATGAGTTTAATGAACGTGTAAGTTTCGAGCTGAATGACCAGCTAGGACCACAGGTCAAGAGATGTGGTGATGTTTTGTGTTTTGTCTCGGTAGAGTGAGTGCAGGGCGGTTCAGAGGGCGAACAAAATCCTCATTGTGGAAATTGTGTTCCTGGGCATGAAGGATCCTGTCGTCTGTTGAATAGATGTTTTTAATGATGGAGAGGGGTGGTTGTCCAGAAAGCGTGCAAGGAAGTATAACTCATAATTACCTTGGAGCGTGGTTTCTGATGGATGTATGTCTGGTGGAATTGGGTAGCAGGGGGCTGTAGAATCTATGAATGTAGGTGACTGAGGTGTGAGCTGTGAAGAGGTTGGTGGATGGTTAACATGAAGTGGCTTGCGTGGGATGGGGTGAGTATTGGAATTACTTTTATTTCATTGTGCAGGCGTTTAGTATAGATATTATTATTAATTATCGCTGCAGGACCAGTATCTACGAAAGAGTCCTGGTGGTACCTAAAACCTTTGTAAAGGTTCCTGCAACCCAAGATCTCTTTTTTCCGTCTTCTTTATGGCACACTTCTTTTTTATGTACAAGTAATAAATGAATTTGTGAAACTGTTAGAATAGGTCTAGTATTCGCAGCAGCGTTCCTAAGCACTGTACTGTCGTTAAAGGCATACACTCAGTGTGCACATTCACGGTTACTGAGTACGATTTCTTTCGGTTGAATACAACTATCTCGTTGGATACTCCCAAGATTTCTTTGGACAGACGCATCGTCTATTTTTGCAAGGAGATACAAAGGTTAGTTATGGAGCAGCTGAACATCACTGACATGAGTCAAGCTCAAATCTGTCCTGGATAACGTATGGTTCTCACCACAAATTTACGCACAGTGATCTTCAGACACATCTACCATCTCGCTATGTATATACGTCCAGTGAGGTATAGAAAGTTCTATAAAATCCAAACCTAGAATATGTAAGTCTAACGCTACGGTGCGAGGCTCAGACACACCGATTTACAGGCTAAACACCTCACAGATGTTAGCTTGGGATTTATGTCATCTAGGGAATTTTTTGCACTTGTGCCGCAGTAAAAGTCAAGGTTATTGTGCATCCCGTGCTTATCTTGTGAGCGGTAGCGTAAAAGGGTTGTAGAGACCACAAAGAGTCTTTGTCAGACTTCAGTGGGCAGATACTCATTAATAGATGGTCACAAAGTTGGTTCATTATGTAAGCTATCAGTCTTTCATATAGTAAGTTTACCGACTACATACAAAAAGTAGATAAAGTCTTACAGTTTCAGGTATCTTGTTATTAACTGTGGTGGTGTGACATTTCTTGCAAGATTTGTTTAGACTTGTCCCTCTCTTTTTCACATTCTAAGACACAGTGTTATAGCTTATGCCAAATATCTGGCCACAAACTTTACAATTCACATAACCAACATTTCCATATAACATCTTCAGATTTACCAAAAAGCCAATAGTACGTACAGCCTGGCTTAGCAAGCAATTATATCATATAATCTGCTGGTCTTATTACTTTCTCCATATAAATGTTTTACTCTTCACATTTCACTGTGATAGAAAATGTTTCTACTTGAGCCTGTCTGTCTGTGCTCGTCTATTTCCTTGATCCATTAGCATTAGGTTGCATCACGATGGCAGTGCTTCCAACCCTCCCAGTGGCAGAGATAAGAGAGCCGTCAGTATAGATGTACTGGGCTATATTGTTTTCGGTATGGAGTTTCTATACATTTTCGAGAACACTGGCTTTGGCTAAGTGTTGAAGTTGAAGTTCCGTCAAGGAACAACAATGGGGATGTTATACCTGACCCACTTACCGTCACCAAATACTGCTCCTATCACTATTTGAGACATGGTAGATTAAACTCTGAATTGTGGACCAGTAGGGGGTTTCTTACATTGTATGTCCTGCTCTCTCTCGATTCCTGTTCTCACCGAAATGAATTCATGAGCATTTCTGTATCAATCTATTTTAGCTTGACAGTCCCCTGACGAGGGATTTGGCACCGAAGGGGGCAGAAAACAGTGTTACCGATGTAAATCTGCAAAAGAATTAAAATAGCTTTGAAGAGATGGCACAAGTCGGTGTTGGACAGACTCCAGAATTTTTAAGATTATATAGATTACATCACACAGTAGCAAAGCAAAGATCTCGGGACAAAAGGAACCTAGGCGTGAAAAAGATCGTACCGTAGTTAAAGACATTATTATGCTCCTAAAACTATTATTGCGAATCAAATGAGTAATGTAGGGTTCATGTTTGATTGGCGTAACACAAAGCACTGGTGAGAAGCCTTTCAAGTTGTGTATGCTGTGCATGGTGAACTGTTGCAAGGTACCGTTGTTGTTCCTAGGCTAAGCTAGGCACAAATTGTGAGAAGAGCCACCCACCCAGGAGTGGCCTCCTGGGCCTAGCAGCCAACTGGCGAGTCCTCTGCGTCTCTTAGGTGAGTCATTTAGCTGATCACATTCTTTGCACTCTACTCTAAGCCTAGTCAACACCTAAATCTCTTGAGTCAAGGTGACTGTTTAGTTCGTGAGGCATGATCATGTACTGCCCACTTTAATCCTCTCTCAAGGCGTCTAAATCTTTCTTCGACAACAGAAATCTTGATGGGTAAAATAAAAATAAGCCGAACTTGACGAATTGACCCGCGCCAGCCTAAATCGAGCACTTCAGGAACAGTTGTATCTTACTTATGGCAGGATTTTAGAATTATGAATCGATCTGATTAATTGGGTTGTTGATTATTTGGGCTTTAGGCTTGTCATCTGCCATGGTCATTACTGTCGTCATAGTCAAGTTATCACCACGAATCAGAAAATCTTGAACACCTTAATATGTTGAACATGATTCTAAGACTACAGATACTCACACTGTAAATATAGTTCTTGACTCGACTGTTTCAAACTCATCCAGTTTAAATTGTAGACGAATGTTTGAAACTGTGTTGCATGAAGAAATGCATTTTTATAGAAGTTGGGTAATACAAACGCTAAAAAGATGTACACTTGTACACATATACCTAAACATAGGTTCGAATCCTGGTTGCGGCAGTCGGTCCACAGTTAACCCAGCTGTTCATCCACCCCTAGGGGTTGGTCG
>JAYMFT010091912.1:0-14001 GCA_038088735.1 Panulirus argus | reverse complement strand
TATATATAAGTATGAAGTAGGCATGAGCATGAGCAGGCCCTCAAAAATTATACTGACATAAATCACTTTATCCCATCTAAAATAGCGCTGGTGTCCACCAATGGAGTTGGCACCTTCTAGCAAGGAGTGTAAACTATGTGATGTGCTGGCATACCACATGAGCCTGCCTTAGTAGCAGCTTAGTTTTCATAAGAAGCAAGAATGCCTTGTTGCTCTCTCCACTTATGCCCTAAATTTTCACTTTTTTTACCTTTTCATGTTTACTACCTACTATGGCTAGAAATACTCACCTTATAAGTGACAAAATAGCTTCTATAGTTGCAATTTACAAGGAAAATATGCTACTTAAGGAAATTTCTAATATTACCACTGTGTGCATGAGATTAGTACAATGATGGGTGAAGAAATTTAATGATAGCAGTGGGACCGCTACACCAACCCATGTGAAATGCCTTGGGAAGGCCAGAAAAATTTCACATACTCTAAATGTTCTTAAACGTCAAGTGGAGTTAGAGGTTCTGTGCACCCCTGTAACTCACTGGTGGTGCATGCAGAGGAAATAGGGCACCTGTCGAACTGGAGTGGGATGAAAATACTAAGCAAGGGCATTCGAGAAAAGTAAGAAAACAATTGAGGTGGCGTACATAGCGATAAAAGTAAACACGAATCACCAGGAGGGCTTTGTGTGCCTTGCAAGAGTGGCTGCAAGGTAGATCACTGTGGCAGAGGCAGCTTGACAGAGATGGCAAGGCCAGTCACAGTAGGAGCTGCCAGGTGGAACAAGGCAGAGACAGCAAGGTCAAACACCTGCACAACTATTCGGGAAGTCACAACAGGTACCCAAGGGGGAATGAAGGCCAACAATGACACGTATATAAGCTGGAGTCCTGTTCTTCTGTAACCATATTGTGATCAAGACTGTCAAAACGTTGGAATCAATAAAGTGTTTCCAATCCAATCTGTGTTTCTCTTACCCCACTACATTCTCAAAGCAAGTATACCTCATGCTACCAAAACAAGTGCGATATGAAATGCGCATGGTGTGGCGTTTGAGATTTTATATTTTTTCTATTTTTTCAGTTATCATTAATTGATGTAATATTATTTGCCCATTCCGTTAAATCCGAAATCCGTTACATCGGGGTCCACTAAACTGAGTAATTACTGAAATGCCAAAATGCCTCTGTTTTCTCATACACTAGCAACTTTACTTCTTCATCCTACAACTCACTACCTTTTCTAATCTGCCCATCTTCCACCTTTGGCATGCTACATGCATCTCCTGCACATGCCATCACTGCTTCCCTAAATACCTCCCACTCCTCACCCACTCCCCTTGCTTTATTTACTCTAAACTTTTGCCATTCTATACTCAATTTCTCCAGGTATTTCTTCACATACATCACTCATGATCATCCATCAAAGTTTGTGATCAAATATGACCATCTGGTCAAACTCTTTTTCAATTATGTCACATTAGGGTCCTATAAGTTCTACTACATTTAATGTCAGAAATTTGAACCTAACCTTGGATAGTCACTATCATCCAAGACTGCCTCCAACCATTCAGTTATCTCATGTTCCCTGAACCATATCTGGGTTGACTGTATTCCTCTATGTTTTACGTATTTAACCTAGTCATTTAAAATCTAACCTAAGGGTAGTTACATCACTTCAACTTCTTAAATGCTACCTTTTCCCTCATTTTCTAAGTCTTGCCTCCCTTTTTCAAATCTTTTAAGATTTACAAGATAAAGTTGTGGAGTTACTATTACAGCCCTGAAAATCTATTACACTGGTATTTCAAAACTAATAATTATGCTTACAATATGAAAAACAAGTCTTTTCAAACCATCTACCTATTTTTCATCAAATTTTCAACAGATTCTTTCAATATGTCAACTGCACAAACAAACCTGATCTCATACACTTCACTTCAATCCAACCTAATGTTCTACCATCCATTAACTGTCAAAAAAACATGTGCCTATCTACATTTAGAAAAGCAATGACCTTTTCAGACTTCTTAATTTGAAATCATATTTAGATTTATATTTTTTGTACTGAAGCAATGATAGAAAGCTCACCATAAAGGTCAAACATGCACATAATACTGGTGTATACTTACCAATGATCATCCAGATTCCAAAACGAATCCAAGTTTCTGGTGTTAGGTTACACATCAGGTACACATTAAAGAAGGCACTAAAGGCTGGCAGCCAAGGCACAAATGGCACCTGAAAATTTTCATGAGTTAAGCACATCTTCTACTTTCATTAACATTATATTTCTTTTATTATAAAAGGTGTTTAATAGAATAAATATTCTGAGAAATACATAGAAAGAAGTGTTGTTCGCATAGTATTCATTGACTTCTATTATAGAAATGACTTTTTCTTTTACTTGTAAGTGACTTTATGATAGATGTTTGACTATTTCTATTTACTGGCATTTCATTCATGTGTAAGTGGAATGAGAGAATTAAATGCCCAATTCAGAGAGATGAAATCTGAAGACACTTTTAGAAAATGAAAATCATACACATTAAATTTGAGAGACAAAGTTGAGAGGTAGTGGGAATTTTCTGTGGAATGGAATGAAGCATGTGAAATCAGGTCTAAAAGACAATATAAATATATACAGTTATGCATGGGGTGTAGTACTTTTAATGGAGGATGAGATGTATGAAAAGATTTCTCAATGTAAGAGTGTCGCTGCAGGGTAATCAGTTGCAAAGTTAAAGTATGAGAGGTTAAGAATGTATGTAATGATTGCTAGTGGATCATTCAATGATAGAGTTGAAATGGTTAAGGATGTCTTCTAAGGAAAGCTTGGAAGAAAATGGAGGTCATGGATCCAGGAAAGAAACTATGTGTGATGGGAGCCTAGAATGGATCAAAGGGGCATATAATGGAGGAGGAAGTGACAGGCAGATCTGGGGTCCCACGTGTAACTGACAATGGCAAAAGGATATGCTGGCTGTGTGTATTAGCAAGCATGATTTTTGCATATTAGCTCTTTATCCTTTCATCAAGTAAGCACAGATATTGCCAAGACATCAAAACAATTGAATAGTCGACATTTTTCTATTAACAATTCTAAGACACAATCACTCATTGAATAATTCTATGGGCAATTCCAAGACATTTTCATCCCTGTAAAACTTAGAATTTTACATACCTGACCCACTAGAAAAGGGTAATGAAATAGCCATTTATATCTTGTTGTTGGAGTTAGCAGATTAGCAGAACAGTTAGCAAATAATGAGCTCTTCACACAATTAAAAACTAAAAGTGCAATACTCTTGAAACATGGTACTGATCTGCAAACTGTACTTTATTGCAAAAATATACTCAAAACAATGTCTTGGCATATCATGGTAATGAACTGGAACATGCACATTGAAACAGGTCCCAGATTCACTTTCCTACTATACTTCTTAGCATGGCAGTCATAAAAACAATTCCTAGTTTCATTTAGGCACTGGGCTACTTTATACACAGAACATGCATTTCTTGACCTGCACAAGCCCTCCTTCCAGCTAAAATATTTGCAACTCTACCTTTTCTCAATGTAAACTGGGGCATGGAAGACTCTAAAATTATACTTTAAATTGTCATCAGTCCTTGGACTGGTACTGACATTTCTATGTCTGAGATGGATGAAACAACAGTTTTAAGACAGAGAGACACTCTCATAGTTCTGATAAATGCAGGGCTAATGGACCTTACATAGCTAGTGATTTCAAATTTGTAAGTTCTTTAGCATGGGGCAACCTCAAGAGCACCAGAGTCTCCCTTATACATCAAACAATCGTATAACCAAACAGTTTCAGATACCATCTCCTTTTCTTGGTAGGAGCTCTTAAAAAATGGGTTAAAGTGTCACTTTTATCAACCCTACCCATACACATAATGCAGGATTCAATAACATTGGGACATTTAACATTCAAACTAGACTGTGCAACCTTGCAGAACCTAAGGACTACAGACACTAGCTCTACCCCCATATCATTTGTTAATGTTGTAACTGGCCTCTTGTTCTTCCATCTGAGGGATAATACACTTACTGGACTTATAATCCAGTTTCCCCTTGGGCTCTTCACTTTCTTCATCTGTTTTATATCTATCAAGTCTTGTTGCTCTAGTTTGGTTTCTGTGGCAGTTTCTTTATACCTTAGATATCTTACCAAAGAAAGACTGGTGAAAATGTTGTCTGCATTTTTTTCCTTTCAATCATGCATACACTGCTCTCCATTCATCACTATTTCCTGGCAGATTCAGCTACAGAAGCTGAATCTGACTTAGAGTCCAAATTCTTTTTCTTTTCCTTCAACTTTTTAAATCCTTATTCATTAAACTTTGCCTCTCTTCCCATTAACTAAACAGATTGTACAGCATACTTCCATTGCAGCCTCTAATACCATTGATGGATTCAAAAGCTGCCTTTATATCACCTCCACCTCACCATGTACTATTTCTGATCCTCTTTGAGTTTTTAATTTATCTTCTCTTGGAAGTTAAAGTTCTCAGTTTCATTATTCAAAGCAGTTATTCTAGTTATTCTACTATCATCCTTTTGTCTTTTTTCATTCACATTTCTAGTCTTATGCCATCTTAAAAAGAGGTTAACCACATTTCACAGCCATATGATTTGACAGACCTCCTTGACTGCACATCATGCACATTATCTATTTTTTCTGTCCTATTTTCCCAATGTCTATATCATGTATATTTATTAATACATCTATTTCATAACTCTTCATCAGGCAATAGCCACACATGGCTACTTGAATCTAGCATTTTGAAGCCCCTACAGCAACATGGGGATGAGTCATTTTTACATTATTCATTGTCCTACACTTGACAATCCTATCCCTAATATGAAGCAACATGATTTTTCACCAGTAACAGAAATGATGCACTTTCATCTAAGAAAGACACATAAGTCTCTCTAATGCAGTCATATGGGCTGCTCCTTTGCTACAACTCTCCATGTTCAACAGTCCCTAACTCTTGTTGTATTGAAGGTAAGTTACTGAAAATCACTTTATTAATAGCTGAATGACAGTAAACAAATCTAATATAAGTATAAAGGAAGGAATCTTATAACTAATATAGTTTTTGGTAAGTGAAATTATGAAATGCCATATTAGGCAAAGCACTCAATTCATGGGAGGCCATGCTATGCCAATCATGATTACTTTGTCCTATTCATGTAGGTTGATAAACAGTTCATTTTAGATAGTTTAACTATGTCATTAGGATATATCTTGAGCTCTTATTCAGAGCTGAGGATAATATTTGGTCATATCACTTAGCTGTACATAGTTCATCTACATTATTAGGAAATATTTTTTGAGCTAACAGATTATAGGTGATTTTATTGTTAGTTCATATAATTCAAGTTCAAAAACATGATCTATGGTAAGAGCAGTAGACAGGGTACCTAAAAGCTTCAACTAATCATCCAGAGTGAGGCTACTAGCAGTGACACTAATGTGGAGCCTGGAGTTGATCAAGGGTACAATATACTGGACTCAAATTTCTGCCATTCTTCTATTGATGAGGATGTGATGTGCCACACACTTCCATGACTGTAATAATGTCTAGAATATATGTAGACGATCATTTCAAAAGTAGCCCTTTAGCAAAGTATCTAAAAGAATATGGCACCAAGTATATACAGGAACTGCCAGAGAAACCAGACTTGGACACCCAAACCTGATGGATACAAAACAGATGAATAAAGTCAGAATCCCAAGGGTAAACTGAATCAAAAGCCTAGTCATGGATACAAACAGATGAATAAAGTCAGAATCCCAAGGGTAAACTGAATCAAAAGCCTAGTCATGGATACAAAACAGATGAATAAAGTCAGAATCCCAAGGGTAAACTGAATCAAAAGCCTAGTCATGGTGCACTGGCTCTCATATGGAAGGATAACAAGCCAGCAACAACCTTAACAAATAACATGGGGACAGAGCTAGTGTCTGTGGTCCTTAGGTACAGCAAGGATACTATGTCCAGTCTGAATGTTAAATGCCCCAGTGTTATCAAATCCTGCAAGAAACACAGGGGTAGGATTGATAAAAGTGACATGTTAACCCATCTTTACAGAACTTCTACCGAAGAAAGGAAATGGCATCTGTGACTGTTTTGTTATGTGATTGGCTGTGAGTGTTGAATGCTTGGTTGGTGTATATGAGAGACTCTGGTGCTCTTGAGGCTGCCCATTGACAAAGAAGAATTTCCATCTTGAGATCTCTTTCTATAGTAGGTCAATTAGCCCAGTACTTCCGAAGACTATGAGAATGTATCTCACTCCTTAAGTTAGTGTTTCACCCAATTCAGACACAAAAATGCCAGCACCAGTCCAAGGACATACAACTCAAAACTATGATGGCAGAGTGATATAATTTGGACTCTTCCATGCCCCAATTTACATGAAAAAAGTTTAACATGTAAGCTTTTCAGCTGGAAGAAGGGCTTACACAGATCAAGATATGCATGTTCTGTATGTAAAGTAACCAATGCCTAAATAGAACTAAGAAATGTTTTGATGACTACTATGTTAGTAAGTACAGCAAGAAAATGAGGCTGGGACCTGTTTTGATGTATACATGTTCTATCTTATTACCAGAACATGCCAAATTATTGTTTTGGGTTACATTTTTGCAATACAGTTTGCAGATCAATACTGTGTTTCAATATTGTTCTTTAGTATTTTGGTGGGCAAAGAGGCCATTACTGGTATAGCCTGGATTCTGTTCCCTCCAGTAATGAGCTATAATGGTTACTTCATTAATCCTTTCTAGAAGGTCAAGTACATGAAATTTTAAGATTGGCATAAGTCTTACAATTGTCCACTACTCAATTTTTCAATGTCTGGGCTCTTCCTATACTTGCACAGTCCACATATTATTTTGCCACTGTCAGTTACACCTGGGACCCCAGACCCACCGAAAACTCCCTCTCCCACTCTCTCCCACTTTGATCCTTTCTGGTCACCCATCACAGAGTTTCTTCCCGAGATCCACATCCTCTATTGCTCTTTCAAGCTCTCCTTCAGCTCTAGCTTCTTAATCAACCTATGACCGCATTTTGGAAGTCACGGAACACACAGTCTACCCATGTATCTCTTTGGTCTAAGACCGAGCTCACTCTGTCATAAAAGTGTAACAGGCTCATGATGAAGGAGTTCTTTTCTCTGAAGGCATGCCATCTTATGGTTATATTCGTAATCATGGTACAAACCTTGAATGTCAATTTCTTCTTGGATTCTGGCTGACAGGCAATTACAGAAAGAATGATGATAATAAGGACAGCAAGAGTGACAACAGCAGCTATAGCACCACCATTACCATTAACAATCTGATCAACAGCTGCCACCAGCACTATATTGAGAATTATAGAGATGGCAACTGTAAAACAAGGAAAAAATTCATTAATAAACAGATAATATAAGAGGACTCATAATATATGGATGCATGTATAGATTTACCAATGATTTTAGTGAATATCATTTTCCAGTACTTAACTCCCAATTCCATGAAGTGAAATAATCTCATGAGAAAAAAAAAAATGCATATCCAGCCTCTAGCTGTTATGCATAATGCACTGAAATCAGAGACTAACATTTACAGCTAAGTCCCACAGACTACTCCATGGTTTACACTGACTGCTTCATATGTACTTTCGTTCAGTGCACTGACAACAAGTTGCTCCCATCTACTACAGTGCAGCAATGCATTCTACCTAATACATGCCTCTTGCCTCCTTTGCTCCAACCTTCTATCTCCTTCTCAGCCTCCACCTCCCCCTTTCTTGTTCTGCTTTTTTTTTCTTTTTTTTTTAATGTTGAAGACTCCAGTCATGAACAAAAGTCCTCATCAAGGCCAGGCCTTAATTGAAATATAGAGAGAATTATGAAATGGAAATAGAAAAGACAAGGGAAAGTATTTACGAATCTTTGAGAAAGTGAAAGACCTGTCTTTTGAAATGTACCAGGTTACAGTTATCAAGAAAAACATGAGAAGGGAGAGAGTTCCAAAGCTTCGATGTGATGGGAAAGAAGCAGTATCAAAAAGATCCACCCTTGAGTTGCCGATGGCCTCATAATAATCATGTGACACAACAAACATATCCTTCATTTTGGTCTTTCTTCACTTTTCCTTTTCACATGTCTGAACCATTTCAGCATACCATCTTAGCCTCTTAATCGGAATGCCCTCATTATCAAACCACTGTCTGATACTGTCATTCCTCACACAATGAACTCAACTTACACCACATATTGTCCTCTTGCATTTCATCCACAGCACATCTATCCTTTTCCATTCTTTTACCTTTAAAGCTAACACAGCAGTGTTAGGACTACTATACTATACCTTCAAACATAATCATCTTTGCCTTTACATACACTGACCTTTCCTTTCACAAGCTCCTTGACATACCTTGGATCTTAGTCCCCTCTTCCACTTTATGGCTCATTTCGGACTCAATGGTTTTACATACTTTCACATCAACTACCAGGTACCTAAAGCACTTCATTTCCTCAAGGTCCACATACTTTACATACTCTCATGCTATTGTGTCTCAATCTCATGCAGCATCTCATTAACTTGCTTTTATTTACATTTACTTCCAATCCTTTTCTTTTTGGATGATCCCAAAAATTCTCTCATCAAGCTTCTAATTTTTTCCCAAAGTTATCCATCAGAGCTGTCTCACCTGCAAACAACAGATAATTCACCTTCCACATCATCTCTAAGCCCACATGTGAAACCTACCCCTTGGTCCATTACACCCACATCTACCTCCTTCATAAACTGATTAGCCCTCAAACAATAGCCAACAACAACAGTTGTCCTCTAAGGAAATGGTGGCAAACATTAACTGATATTCTAACTTTTCCCACATCTATTCAAGTATCCAACTGACTTTTTCTACCATTAGAATCCTATTGAGTTCTCTTCTGTTGCCAGAAAGGTTCAGAGAAAACTCTGACCTCCTCAGTACTATATACCTACAATTGCCATTATAGGTGTAGGTGCATAATTGTTGAGAGAAATGTGAGGCAATAAGTGACTTAGAGAGTGATTCTAGCAGGATTAAGCAAGATGGAGTGAGCCCTGAATGGGGGGGGGGGGAATTCCCACCAATGTCACATTAATTTTCACATTATATAATCACAAGGTAACAGAGGTCTTTGGCAGCAGATGAAACATAAAAAGCTAAAATATTTCCAGAGAAAAACACCTCAGTAACCTCCCCACACCTGCCTTCCACTTGCTGTCATCAAATATGTATCTTTTGTGACCTAGTGCCACAGAGCATCAATAAATATATTCATATTACTCATCACTTACATTGTGCCTGTTTATGAAATAAGAGTAGACTGAAACTAAGCTCAAGATAAAGAAATAAAAGAAATTTCCATATCCTCAATGCACACACCAACCACCTGCTGTATGCTGTCAGACATTTTTAGTGAAAACTAATATAATATATCCTTCCATATTCATATTCTTCAACACCAGTGTTGTGCTTGAATATGAAATATGAGTACTGTATGGAAATAAGTTTAAGAAACAGAAACAAGATCTCTCCTTCCTCATTTTAGATATGTCATCCACACCTCTCTCTACCCTTCATGAAGAACTGGACCTGGCCAACACAAAGGTATCTATACAAATTTTTTAATCCTTTTCAATTACTTCCATTAATTTTGAAGAAAAGCACTGAAGAGAAAGCATGATAATCCAGACATTTTCTATCAGTTCATTAGGAACAAACTCTTAGTTAAAGAGCACCTAATTAAGCTAAAGGGACTTGGAGGGAAGAAGGCTTGAGGATGAGGTGGAAGCGTGAGACATTGAATGATAAATTTAAAAGTGTTTTCATTGTGGAGGACAATAATGCACCAGCATTACAAATGTATTCTTTTGGGGGAAGAATTCTTGGAACCTATAATAACTGAAAAAAATTATATATGCAGGCTATTTAAACAAACTGTCCCAAATAGTCCCATGGTTCTGATGGATTCTCCCCATAAATTCTGAAAGAATATGAGGAGGTACTTGTTACACTACCAGAAATATTGTTCAGAAAGCCATTAGATGAATGGGTTGTTCTAAATATGTGGAAGAGGTGACTGGGAAATTGTGCTGAACTATAGGCCAGCCTCACTGATAAGTGTGGTTTATAAAACAATGGAAAATATAATAAAGAAATACAAAAGAATTCAAACAGCAGCTGACTGCTTGGTCCCTTTGAGGCAGTTTGTGATAGTGGAAGAGACATGAATATCACAGATCAGTGTGGTAAAAGTAGAAATACATACATATTAAAAATAAAAAGAATCATATACTTTTCATGCAGCTAAGGAGGTGAATATAATGTTAGTCTTGGAATTGAAGCAAAATATTTAGCAAGTCTCTTCTTAAATAGATCTATGGTACTACTTTCAACCACTCCAATTGGTAAATCATTTTGCCTCATTCAAGGTAAAAATATTTGCCCATGAGTTTGTAATTATCTTTACATGTAAAATCAGATGAATCTATCCAAATGTCATTCATTACCTCAAGATTATCAGAGCCTTTGATAATTTTGAATGTCTGTATCAAATTACCCCTTAAACTTCTCTTTTCTAAGCCAAATAGATTTACGTCATTTACTCAGCTTTCATAGGATTTGTTTCTCAATCTGGGAATCATCTTGGTAGCTCGTCTTTGTACTCTCCCCACTCTGTCTACATCTTTCATCAAGTATGGTGACCAAAACTAAACACAATATTTGAGATGGGGATGCACTAGTGACTTGTACAGAGTAAGGAAAATTTCCCTGGACTTAAATCAGATTGTCCTACCTATAAACCCAATAATTTTTTTCACCTTTCTAATTGCTTCTGTGCACTGTTCACTAGGCTTTAGATCACCAGAGATATCACACCCAGGTCTGTTTCCTCATTTACCTTTTGCAGTTCAAAAGAATTCATAGGCTTTAGATCACCAGAGATATCACACCCAGGTCTGTTTCCTCATTTACCTTTTGCAGTTCAAAAGAATTCATACTGCTGCTTGCCTTTTCATTTTTACTTCCAACATGAAAAACTTTGCACTTATAGACACTAATATTCAATTGCCACTAAAGAGCCCTGTCCATCAGTTTGTCTACATCTGTTTAAAGCTGCAGAAGTTCAATTTCTGTTGTAGATTTGTTTCCCAACTTAGTATCATCTACAAATTTCGATATCTTACAATGCAGCCCCTTATCAATATCATTAAAAGATATCTCTGAGAAAGAGAACTGATCCTTGTGATACACAACTTGTTACATTTAACCATTCTGAGGCTTGACCATTAATCACAACTCTCTGTTTACGGCCTGTTATTCAATTTCCTAACCAGTGAAATACTACCCCATTTATACCATGTGACTTAACTTTAGTTAGTAACCTTTGATATAGAACTTTACAGAATGCTTTTTGAAAATCTAGACAGATAACATCCCCTACTTTACTTTCATCATTCATGTTGATTATATCATTGAAGAAATCAAGCAGGTTAGTAAGACATGACCAATTTTGTTGAAAACCATGTTGGGAGTCATCTATTAAGTGGAGCTCCACTAAATAGTTTACAATTTTATCCTAAATGACTACTGAATTTGCAAAGAAAAAAAATTCTAATTGGGAAGCAGCATGATTTTACGGGAAGGAGGTCATGCTTAATCAATTTTCTTGATTTCCATGACAGGGTGAGCTACAACGTATATCAAAGAGAGGGACTGCCAGAAAATCTTTGACATCCTCATCAGAGGCTGATAAAAAGCTAGATGTATATGCAGGAATATGGGGCGGGCTCTATCTATCTATCTATATCTCTGATGCCTATTCCCTTCGGGAAACTCCCTCAAGGGGTTGGCTGTGGCAAAAGAGTCTCCATAACTGGTGAACTCCAGCGCTGCTTCTTAGCATTTAGTGCCTCTCCATAACTGGTTATTTCCAATGCCGCTTCTAAGCCTTTAGTGCCTCATCCTAACAAGGCATTGGCAGAAGGCAACTCTAAAGCAGTGTTTTCAGAGGCTCCTACCTAGTGCTCCTACCAACTACTAATACTTAATGTGTCTCCCAAATGTTCCTGCCTAATGTTCCAACCAACTACTTCCACCTAATGCTCCCACCTAATGTTCCTACCAACCACCTCTATCTAATGCTCCTGTCTAATGTTCCTATATACTACTTCTATCCATTGTCTCTACCATTTTGCCAAAAGACAGGGCTAGCATACAGTGCTCACTGCATGAAAATCTAAAGTTACAAAGAATGGGTTGTGTGAGTTAAATGTTGTCAAGTGTTATGTGTGACAAGGAGAGATTGTATTTTTGTGGATGGAATGCCAATAGTTCACATGTGGATGAGGCAGAAAGAAAAGACAGCTACCTAGGTCACAGGACTGCAGTTTGACAGCCACTGAAGTGCTGGCTAACCACAAAGACATCGCTAACTCAGGTGGGTAGTACCATTAATATACTTCCCTGGTCGGTGACTGTCTACCAACAACAAACAAGTGTACTCCTTCACTGGACAGAGGACTACCTTACTAGATGCTGGAAAAGAACACAGAGAGGTGCATCCTCAAAGTGGGATGGGTTACAAATGGCATGCCACACGGCTCAGTCTGGGTCCATCACTATTTTTGGTGTATGCAAATGACTTGCATGATGGACTGAAATCATATCTAGATATGTTTGCAAATGAAATAAAGGTCATGACAGAGTAATGAACAGCTATGACTGTATCAGCATACAGGAGGATCTGGACAAACTTTTGGCCAAAGCTGGTCAGACAACTGGATGATGAGACTATTCAAGTAAGTGCAAGGTAATGAGGATAAGACAAGTGAAATTAATACCTAGCAGGAAATAAATTCCTGGAATCTGTGCATGAAAGAGACCTAGGGTTGGCACTCAGACCAAAACCTGGTAAAAAAAATTCATCAAAACAGTGACTTTGGTTTCAACTGGGAAAGGAACCCCCCCCCCCCCTCCTTTCACTATGGAATCATGTATCTACTTAAAGTGATCTTTTTATGAATGTTTCCCTCAGTACATGTGAGACAGATCAGTACTAACTCACACCTACAGTTGTGAAAGCTCATCTTGGATCTGGAAAGATTGCAATATTGGGGGTTATGATAGAGTACATGCATAAAAACTGAATAAGCTTGGAGGAATACCATATGTAAGGGAGTGTGGCATCTGGACAAACTTGCAACAGAGTGAGAAATGGCATACTAGATACTAATAGATTAAGTAAGTAATTTAGAACATGTATGTCTTGCTGCTTTCTTTTAACTTTTTTTTCCTTGTCCATGAAGTGAACCAAGTGCTTACATCCTCAGAGACTAATCAGTCACATCTCTAATATTAAAGTGTACAGTCTGATAAAGAGAATCCCTCAAATTGAGTAGTAAGATACACCTCATCTTCATTAAATCCTAACAGCCTTGTACACCATGTATATCACTGCACATGATCAACAACCTCTCTCTCTGCAATCTCATGAAAGGTACCTCGCCATTAAATACTTCAAACATCAAATTTGTCAATTTACTCCTATAGAAACTTCACCCTCTGTTCCTTCTCATCGGAATTTCATCGATATGTTCTATGTGACTTCTCTCATGATTTGCTTTCACTAAATACCGTTCTGATATTTTCATTCCTTCTTCAATCTGTCTTAAAATTATATCATCATACACATGATGTGGCATTTGAGATTTTTCAATCTTTTTTAATTTTTCAATTATTATTAATTAATGTATTACTATTTGCCTGGTCTGTTAAATTTGAAATCTTTTATATAAGGGTCTGTTAAATTGAGGGTTTACAGTATATACACATTGATATATATATATATATATATATATATATATATATATATATATATATATATATATATATTATCTGTGGGGATAGGGAAGAAAAAATACTT
>JAYMFT010091901.1:0-14001 GCA_038088735.1 Panulirus argus | reverse complement strand
GCATGTATGTATATATGTGTGTATGCGGGGGATGGTTTTTTCTTCGTCTGTTTCCTAGCGCTACCTCGCTGACGCGGAAAACAGCGATCAAGTATAATAAATATAATTATGTATACTTGTGATTCTTGCATATATATATATATATATATATATATATATATATATATATATATATATATATATATATATATATTAGATCTGGTCCCATATAGCAATGTATAGAATTTCTAATGAATGTGCTCATGAATACAAATATGTATGTATGTACAACCTATAAATATTCAGCTTCAAGAGAAACTACCAAGTTACATCTGGATATAATAAAATACATGAATGTTCTGTAAAGAGAATGTGTTACTGTGAAAGGGAAGGAAAATAACATAATCCTTTATCTGAAATGGAAATTCAGTGAAATGGAAGCAGAAAATTTTACTTTAATTCTGAGATGAAAATTCGAGACAGAAAGATCTGGTCAGTGTGCGGTACAGGAAGCCCAGCAGCAGTGCGACAGGCTGGGGCAGGAGAGGTCACTGCTAACTCTGTTTTGGGTTAAGTGAAATCTAATTACGTCTCCTTCATGCAAAACAATGAGAGTGACTTGATCAACAGTATCATAATTCTAGCAAGGCAGGCACGCGTGGGCTGTGTTGTAATGCACACATTGACTATGTTGAATATGCTTGCTCTCATATAAGACTTACTTCTTAAATGGTTGAATCACAATCATATGTTCCATTTGCAGGGAATGTGACTGTACCTAAAGTATATAAAGATATGGTCGTACATAATTCGCAAATCCACGTATAAAAAAACATACGTTTTTACCTATGAGTGTGTGTATGTATTTTACACTGACGGAACCACATTTTTTTGAGCCTTTTATATCTTATAACCTATTAAACTTATTCATATTGTCCACATTTACCACCTCATAACCCAGTTTAATCCATTCCTTTGTATAAAACGGGTTTCCCTCCTCTACAGGTGGTCATCTATTTGCTTCCTAATTCTATTTCCAAGTGCCTTACTGACTATGTTCCTCAGCGACCCTGTTCTGTAATTCATCTCAACTTCCCCGGGCGACATTTACCCTTATCTTAGTTCCTTGGCACTTTACCTTCCTCTGTCTATACTCTAAATATTCAACTTGCTCGTCAAGTGTATCTGCACACTTATGTGACACCCTCGCAATAATCATTGACACACACACACATACACATACATATACATATATATATATATATATATATATATATATATATATATGTATGTATATATAGGTAGATAGATAGACAGATAGATAGATAGATAGATAGATAGATAGACAAATAGATAGACAGATAAATAGATAGATAGATAGATGGATATATCAGTCATGTGTATCAAATCATACAGTTGTATATTGATTTTGTTGAAAGAAAACCCTGAAATAAGTCTCGGGCAAGAGCAGCAAAAAATAAAGGAATTCGAGTCACGCAATTGTGCTGGGCGGGAGGGATCCAGCGGCGCGGCCTGGGAAGACATCACAGCCTGGGCCTGAGGCAGACTGCGGCCGGGCCAAATGGTGTTCAGCCTCCAGCCTGTGAGGACAGCGAAGGATATCACGAGAGCAGGACAAAGGACGCGGCGGAACATGAGAGTAATGCCTGGTGAACCTGCCAGTGTCCAGCGCCGGACTACCACTCAGTAAAGGTCAAAACCAACTGACCCGTCGATGTCTAGGGCAAAACAGCCACCCGTGAAAAGTCGCAACTAACTGACTTACTTTACATTTGCTTTTTAACTTTGAAAAGTAACCTTTGAACATTTAAAGTAACCTTTACTGCACTTTTGTCAAGCGAGTTTCCTCCGGGTATCTTCCACCATTCCTGGCTACACAGCACAATCTTAATCTCTGGAATTTTGCCGACGTAACACCAATCCCCCAATCCTCCCACACAGGGTCATCAACAAAGGAGCGTTGCGTGAGAATAACCGTCTTATCACACGTTATGGCAACACCTCTCGTAATACTACAAACTTCCAGGTCATTTTGCAGCGAATATAATGTTGAGAGTAATGTCTCATCGCACCGTTCTCTTTCGTGTTATAGATTAGAGTATACGATTGGCTACCTCGCTTCTCCTCCCGGAGGATATGCGCGAGTGGATTGCCTCCTGAACGGGGTGACTCTGACGTTTGCATATAATGCTTTCTTGACACATAACGTATCGATTTTACTCAATGAATAATTCCGTAGAGCTGTGTCACGTACCGCAAGACCAAATGTGAACGAAATCACAGTTGCAATGTATACATTGAATGTTGCCAAAATATAGGCAAAACATACATCGAGTAACACACACACACACACATCTAAGAACATTCATCCACGTAATAACGGACTGTTAGGAAAGGTAGGGAACTCTCACTACGGATCAAGAAGGTACGTTTAGCCAGACACCATCGAGACTGCTGGTGAGACTAAACTCAGTCAAAACCTGACCCTTAAGGATCAGGCGAAAGCTCAGACTATCATACACAAAGTCGTAACGTCGTGCTCAAGGATGAATTATTTAATAGGTTATCATACTTCTCAAACTCCACTGCAACGGCCCCAGCACCTAGGTTGCCATCCATCTTCATTTGCACTGCGAATTTGACGTCTTAAATCATCTGTGCAGGAAAATGCTTCCTTCACGCCCTGCGGAAGTGCCGTACCACTTGCATAAAACCTACGCCTTGACCAAGGGTGTGTACCAACTCATAAGAAGCTTATCACATTTTCGCTCATTCTGAATTTGTAGTTTTCGTGATGAAAATATCATATTCATAGAACAGTGAGGAGGACACTATAGACGGTTCATGGAAACACTGTTTCCTGGTAAAGTACGTTGTCTTTAGGCATGACCAACAGTGGCTGGAGAAGGACTATCTCTACGTCTATACGTAATTACTGAGTCACACTTCTTTGGTGCTAAGGTTTTCTGCGTCAGGAATAGTTAAGGTCTTTTCTTTGGACTCTGTAACTCAGGAAAGTCTTTGACTGCTGCAGTCGAGTCCCTGTGGTCACTGCTTTTTCCCGACGTTGTCTCGGAAGAACTACAGCTCCTCTTAATTCCAGGTGAAGCCAATTATCCTGTGTCAATGTTCATACATTCTGTAAGCGGAGCCAAGTCAAACGGGTTCTGGTACCAGCCCAGAGTCTCTTTGATCTTGTAGACATCATACTCATTTTTTGTTGATGCTTCCAAGTCAGAAGATTTTCTCTACCGTGCTTTGATGTTACCTTGTGAAATATGACCAAAATTAAACATCATCAAAGAGTATAATATGCGGCAAGTTAATGATGAGCGCTCAGTGGCAGAAATACTACGCTACCCTGTCTTGCCAGTGAAGCAGTTAAAACATTTTCCTTGAACTCTGTCTTGTTTCTTTGGCAATATAAACCAATTTCTTTTTTCTTAGTCAAACGTTCAACTACCGACAGAAGTCCTCATCGAGGTAGTGCCTTACATGAAACGTAAAAAATAGCTGGTCGTAAGTCTTGGGAAAGGCAGGAGAAATATGTGGAGTTGCGAAGCTTTGCAGTGTACGTTAAGCTTGACCTGCTATCGATCACTCACACGTCGAGATTTTCTTCCATGATCAACATTTAAAAATTTCTTCTCTTTCTGATGATGGAGGTGTTATCTTCTGCAACGGGTAAAGCATGAGCATCTGTACATGACCAGCCAAGGAGGCGACAGGTTGAATGCCTTAAGTGGACACATTTCTCTTTCGTGGTGTCAATGGCTTCCTGTGTTTGTGATATACACTTCTGAAAATACCATCTCTGGAAACTGACAGTCTTTAACAGACATCGTCCTTACTAAGTTTACCTGCAGCAGATATAATCTGCGATCTGTCAATTGTCGGATCTCTAACCTTTTGGATTTATTTCCAGCGTTGTGTGGTTTCAAAAAGCACAATCATTATAATCTTTGTCAAGCTGCGATCCTGCCTACTTAGATAATGGCTCTGAGATGCCGTACGACTCTATCAGCATTATAAGTCACTAAAACAATGTAAATCTCTTGAGCCCAACAGTACGAAACTTGAGTATAACGTTATGACCTTGATGAAAACAGACCGACCCTTGGGTATGATTGTCTAGCCTTTGACCAGACCCTTTACTCTCAGGTCGTAAGCTAGGTCATCACACACAAGGGTCGTACTGTTATGATCAAGGTCCCTCGGCGGCAAGACTCATGCTTTCATTTACTTAAATGTTTCCCAAGAATGACAGATGCAACATCAAGATGTTTTCACTGTATATTTTCTTTATTGACTCTCGCATGTTGAAGGCCCCACCTACGAACAAAAATCATCAAAGAGGAAAACATAAAGGATATATATAAATAAACAAATATATATATATATATATATATATATATATATATATATATATATATAAACCAAATTCGTTTATAACTGATACATGTATCTTTTTTGTTATTCCCTGAACTGTGGATTGCGTCCATTTCAACTATTTGTCTTCTAATGATGACTGGCGTAAGAGATCTGGCGTCTGTGGTGTGGGAGAGCCAGGCATCATAACACCTGCTGGTCTCTAACAGGTTCTCTGAAGAAGGACAATAATAACTCAGTAATAGTGCAGACGTAGCCACATATAGACATGACAGTGCAGCAGAAGCCTCAATTTTTTGCTCAAGACGTATAAATATATCAATAGATATAGCAGCACCAATAACTCCGTGCCATCCTCGTTGGTTAAATGATAAATAAACAAAGTTCGAGAGAACCAGTGCTGTTGGAAGTGCCTTTTATAATGAACACTTGGAGTAGGACAGGTGCTGGGCGCTGAGCCGTGGAGGTTAGTTGTTCAAGCGTGGCACACGTGCGCCAAGTTAGCGCATGTTATTGAATTAGTCGGGCATCCAGCGGACGCGCATACAGCCTCCGCGAATGCTACACTTCCCAGGATGTGCCAATAGCCTTACCTGCCCGCCAGGTGAATTTGTTGTAATCATCACTGATCAAAGATCTATACGTTCATAATGAGCTAATTTCTAACCTGTTCCTCATTCACGTACCTCGGTACTCACGAATGATTACAAGGTAACACAATATAATCTTCCACATGTGAGCCATATTGACTGCATTTATTACTTCTTAATGATGCTGTCTCGTGCCTGTGAATTGTTGCATGTTAACTTTTTTTTAGGTGATATATCTTTGAACTTTTATGGAGACGTATGTTCCTTACTAACGTAGGATAGTCACTGTGGAACAAAGGTCAGGGATATGAAGGAGGGTGCCAGTGTTGAGGGCAATAAAAGTACAAGTGCACGGAAGCTGAGGCTTTGGTTCCATGACCTGTGCTAATGCTGTCAGCCGGGGTTGGGGTTTGGCGTATGGAATCTTATAAACGCTTTTGCATGATGGGTTGGAGGCGGCTCTGAGGGAGCGGAGGATGCACCTTTCTCTCTCATGCCTTTGGCATCCCACGAGCGAGGCTTGGGTTGAAGGTCTCCAGCACGGTACTTCACCCTTTAAGAAATTTCAATTTTCTCTCATTCTATGATAAAGTTCTCATTCACCGTTACATGATCTGATATTATGCTTTTCATTCGAGACATTTTAAAAGCTGTTATGAGAAAACTGAACGCAATGTACAGGAATGAGGCGATTATCCTCTCTTAGTAGAAGGTTCCATTACGCGAACGAAAGTCCTCGTGGACGCCAGACCTTACATGGAGATAATGAAAAAAAATCTAACAAAGTAGACAAGGAAAATTGTAGCTCTAAGGAAAGACGTAATAAGGTAAAGAGTTCCGTTGGTTAGCGGTGTCGGAAACCGTTATTACCCGGACTACGCACCTGGCATACAGGCGCACACATTTGTATATCATCGCAAACTTGAATATCATCAGTACATTTATGGAACACTTGACAATTTGGCTGTAATGAATCTTTTCTCAGGAGATCTATTGGTTGTATCTCGTTCTGTATTCTGGATAACCATTATGAAATTCCTAATCATCTAATCTAAATTTGATAAAACTTTTTGCAATATACACTGGCAAATATCTGAATGCTTATATTGGATACTTATGAAAATCTTTATCGTACAAATGAAAAAATACAAATGTGTTATGAAAATTATCCAGGACTATGTACTATATACACAGCGGGAGTGTTGAGGTCTCTGAATTATCCTTAACACCTGAAGGGGTTCAGGAATTTTGGTTGTTGGATGCAGCTTGTGTTGACGGTCTTGATGACCCTGACAGCTGATAGCCTTAAAGCCGGAACAACCAACCATCGAGGACGAATTTCAGAAAAGAATTTTAAATCACAAACCAACTCTGTAATGATTTTGGTTGCAAAGTCGTTTTCGGTCAAAGGTAATTCATTTTCGTCCTCAGCATATCGGAATATGTGTTGTGAATGGACAAAGAAAAAAATAGAATCGTGAAGTATTTGAATATTTTCTTTAATGAAACCATTTGCAAAAAGTCTTTTTAAATCTGATGTACTAAAACACAAGAGATTAACATGGGCAATATCTGCCGTCACTTCCATAATTCTCAAGTGATCTCTCACCTCAGATGGCCAAAAAAGAATCGAACACAGTGAGTGAACTTGATAAAACTTTCTAAGAATAGTTTTATCCTTCCTATGACGCGTCCTAAGTTTATACAACCCCAGACGCTCCAAATGATTAAATATCTTCGGTTTAATTCTTCCACCTGTCGTGTTACACATGCAACGTGCTCACTGCCTCAGACTCCGGATTATTAAGGGATTTATTCATTTTTTTCGGTGATATTTTTCTTCGTGGCAACGGTTCCTTACACAGTGCATCTCCTGAGCTGTGGAAGGATATCTGTAGCTCGAGTTACCGCCCGTCGTAAACATGCAAATATTATTTCTCGCTGAGGGAAAACGTGGATCGAGCGAAGCGCCTACTTTATGCCTATTTTTTTTCGAATTAATCTTCTGCATCTTGAATACTTATAAGTTCCTTCTCGTGGTTACGATTTTTGTCATTTCTGGTTAGTTATGATTATTATCTTTTAAATTCATTATCTTTTAAATCATTTCTAACTTTTCTTGTCGTTGAAGGGTCGTCACTGACAAAAGTCCACATTAAGACCGGGCTTTCATTGAAATATAGAGAGGATCATGAAAGGGAAAAGAAGAGACGAAGGAAAGTACGAATTTTAGAGTAAGTGATAAACCTGTCTTCCAAAATAAGCCAGGTCGTGGTTATTGGAACAGACATGAGAGGGTAGAAAGTTCCAAAGCTTCAAGTCAACAGGTCAGTACTAGTAATGTTGTTTTATGAAAGCAAATTGAAAATACGAGTAGTACTCTTAATAGTGTGTTAGTTGTTAACTTTCTTGCCTGAGCCTATTTTGAACATTGTAAGGGTCTAACAGATGATGTGATCTGCAGGGTGTATATATAGCTAGAGCTAGGGAAGGACTACTTACGTCCATGATCTAACGTGATCTCCTGTTCGCTATAGACCCACTGTTACACCGTTTAAAGAAATGAATGACCAGACGGAAGTGGTTCCCAGTTTACCATCTGTCCTCTGAGGTGAAACATCATAACAGCCCACAAGGACCAACGATCCAAGCTGTATTCTAATTTTCCTCGAATTACGAAATATTTGAAAAGGTTAATATTACTGACCAGCGATACCCAGCAACCTAATCAATTGCTTAAGATGTTGTTCGTGTTTACTGAGCTCTTTATTACAGAGTTTTTATATTCTAATGGAGAATCTCCTTAATTCTTCTGGTAGGCGGCAGGGTTCCATAAAACTGTTGACAACATTGGTGGCCACAACGAGTCGTCAAAAACTAAATTGTTCGCGATAAGATTTGGACTGTTGGTTTCAGCAGATTTCTCTTTTACTCCGTTCACTGTGGAGCAGAACTCAGGGAGCGGAGAATATAGGTTGTTTGTGGATGCGACA
This sequence comes from Panulirus argus, assembly GCA_038088735.1. Taxonomy (NCBI): domain Eukaryota; kingdom Metazoa; phylum Arthropoda; class Malacostraca; order Decapoda; family Palinuridae; genus Panulirus; species Panulirus argus. The sequence goes on along the minus strand of JAYMFT010091901.1, from coordinate 6,029 downwards.
CTGTACCGTGAGAATCTCTTCATCAGGTTGATCATCGCTTCACTTTAGTCGAAGCAAATTTATATTCATGAAGTTTCTGAGTCTATGGTCAGTAACTGGAAGACCTCACTCTCTTCCGTGTTCATTCAGAATTCAATATGCTGTCTATCACAGGACAGTGTTTGGCTTAGACGACAAATATGTTGGGTATAGAGGCCTTTTCCTCTCTGGATATTGAGCTTTAAGTGGCTGTTACTTTGGCATCAAAGTCTCGTCCTTAAGCCTTCAACATGGCAATCTTTGAGAAAGACATTCGCTTTAAGTTCACTAAAGTTCATTTTGGAGTGAAAGGGAATAAAAGAACTCCGTCTAAAGTAGTCATCTCCAAGTAAAGTGTACTACGTTTCTCCGTTCATGTTATATGTCAAGACTAGAGGGAAATCTGAGGAAAATCCAATGCAAACAAACTGTCGGTTCGGTTGCACAAAGGAGCTGCACTTCCAACCTTCACAGACAAGTCTAAACCTTGAATAAAACCAGTCATGTGACACCCTCGTTCGTGAACCTCCTGAGTTCATCACGGAAAGTCATGACGCTGGTCCCCTAAATTCAATATATTGCGAAGGAACTGACCAGCACGTGATTTTAGCTCGTGATCATCAAATAAATGGCTTAGAGAAATTATTTAGAGGTAAAGACCTGATGTGATGGCCTCCAGGGAAGAATTTAAAGAAATTCAAACTTAAGGTAACTATTATCGTGGTATATGGAGCGCCACGATCATGATATATTGTCAGATGATCGAAGTCTTCTGGCGGTACAGCCTCTGGCTTAGAGTGATTTCATTTTAGTTAGACAAATAACGATATCAATAAAAGGAAAGTTTGACCACGATTACAATCAAGGCGCCCGCAACAGCAGCAGCACTGTAGATGGTGAAATATCTTGGTTCATCAGGGGAGTTAACAGTCAAGCGTAGCCACTGTAATGCGAGTTCTCTTTTGCGGTGAGACCGACAGACCAAAGCACTGGAAATGACTCTCCGTCAACCAGGGCGTCCTGCGGGAGGATCTGCCTCTAACTGGCCTCTCGGCGGACTGCCAACCGTGATTCTTACTTAGTTTTTATCCGAGACTCAGAGTTACTTTTCACGGAGTCCCTCATCTTTGCTTTCCTGAAAAGTATTTTGATAGTATTTCAGAAGAGGCGCCACTGGGTGCGTATTACGAGGTATCACCGGAATGAGCTCAAAGATCTAAGCCATGAACAGCAATGTCGCCAAAGCCTCCAGAAAGACAGAAATCATTTTCTCCGAAACTGTATTACTAGAAATGATTAACACATTATTCTACTTTTCGGACCGGCATGGCTTTTGTTCGTGCCTCGTACGGTATGTTAAAGTAAGCTTTACGCAAAAGATGCACGGGATCCAACAGCGTTCGTGGGACGCGGGAGCAAGTTAAGAATCGTCGAACGAAGTCATTTCACTTGTCTGAGATCAAGACGTAATCAAGGATGCTTAGGATGGATCTCGTCCTAGTGTCTCCTGGTCCGCCATAACCTGACCCCGTGAGTTCAGATAAGACAAGTCTTCCCAAGTCTTAACTGGGTTAGCGTTGATGGTCTTCACGGAAAAGACCCATGGGTGATGGGGAGGGGGGGGGGGTAGCCCCTACTGTTAGTACAGTTTAATTCACATGAACAGTGTTGCCGGTTAGTAATCTACGTATGTACTCTAGACCACGCTGTGATATTATTATATACTAAACTTTTAACGATTTGAATATATATATATATATATATATATATATATATATATATATATATATATATATAGATATATATACATATCACAAGTCGGGCTCAAACCCTGGGTAGGACTTCTGGCTGCCTCGGCCACGTGGAGGTTCAGACCCGCACATTAAGGTCTTTTATGCAGTTTACATTTCTAAGATTAGTATTGTTTTTTCTCACTAACAGCTTTCTTTAGTTCAGGACTTCGATCACATCTTCATGAGTACATGATACTGGACACCTGATGAAGTGATTGTTGCTAATGCCAAATGTCTCACTTATCTTAACATGCCAGAAGTCTCTGCAGATGGTTAATGTTATGTCCAAGATAAACCTAACCTTTGTTTGCTTCATTTAGAGACTTACTGTCGAGAAATAAATTCTACTGACGCAGCTAATCTTCTTTCCTCCTGATTTCCTTCTAAGGCTGACTATCAGACTTATGGATTATTTCTTTAAATAGTAGATCATTGGATTTCTCGTTTTATCTTTGGGTATGAGTACCATTCCACAGCTCATATCTTCATTACCTTCAGTATTGGTGTGTGAACAGCAAAATAATAGTTTTTCTTACCTTGCCAACTCCATTTGTGCTTAATATTTCCTTGTATGTAATAGAACACTTCGTCCCTTCTTGTGTATCCTTTCTCTTTTGCATATGCGAAATGCTGGGGATTTCTATTCCTCCCAGAAATTCTAGTCCTTTATCTGCCCTTGCTTCTGCATTCATGATGTTATCTAAAATTTCCAAATTACAGCATGTTATTATCTCATTATTCCTTTATATTGCTTCTCCCGTGTGCAGACAACGAACTTTTATTCATATCATTACTCCATTTCACACTACGTGATTTTCTTGCATTTTGTTTTAGCAAATATTGTATGTAACTCCTTTACGGTTTTGTTATATTCAACGTAATACGACCCTTTCTAAACATGTGGGTGCCTTCATACATGAGATGGTATGTCAGTCTGAAGCCTAACCGTATTTCTCAGTTAGATACTACGTCCATTATGTTATTTTCTTGCTTTCTGCCACAACACAGAGTGCGCCAGATGCACAGGTGACATCAAAAGCGTTTACTGGCTTTCCTTCTGATGATTCAACAGACAACGAACATATTCCTATCATAAGATGGAATTCTCCTAGACATCGCCGATCAACTGACATCTTTGATTTTGTTTTTTCTTTTTTGCAGTTCCTTGATTCTTCAGTCCTGCCATTACCATCTTTGGCAGGACGGATCTCAATCATCCCGTATCTCTGTGTTCATGGCAACACCACTACAGTAATTCCTAAAGATATTTTCCTGTATATCTTCAGAGTAACAGAATTTCATATTTGTATATCAAAGAATTCTTCGCCAGCCCTTGCTAGAGAGTTAAGGAATCACTTGCAATTACTGCAACGTATCCGCTTACAGCCAGATCTCCCTGCACGTCAGATCGATTAAAAGTCTTAACGTTGTTGCTGGCTTGGGGAATCTTACCTTTAATCTTACTTCTAATCGCTTTAACATTTTTTACCCCCAAAATATTTCTTTTCCTCTCCATGTGTCAAGGTTTGTAGTACTCTGACTGAAGTTCCTTTAGTTGCTTATGTCTCAGCTGCTTTTATAGTTAACCATATTTGTTTCAGAACTCTCACATCTACTAGATCGACTTCAGCAAGTCCTCCTCCTTGTTTCTACACGCAAAATGATAATGATGATAATAATATGTAAATCAAAAAAACGAAATTACCTTACCACATCTCGAGATTAGAAAAGGCCTTGATGAACACCATCTCAGAGAGAGAGGAGGGGATGAGGGGGAGAAAGTCATGGGTAAAATAGAAAACAGAAAAGTTCAAGATATAGACAAACTTATTTTATGGAACAATGAAGAATATCTCACTAGTTATATGTAACTAATGATAACTTAGCAATTAAAAATAATCATCCGGCTTCTTTTTAATTGGATTATTGTCTAATGATCTATTGCCGTTGCAAGTCGTTCATACTTACGCCTAGCCACACTCTTCGTGAGGAGGTCCTTTCCTGTATTGCAATGAGAGTCGCTTCTCTTTCTTGGTTGACTTCAAGGACTTATTCTAACCTCTTCCTATTTTCGTTTATCAATTCTCCTCTTATTCCTGCGTTCCATTTAAACTTTTTTCCTCAACGTGGTTGTTTTCTGAGCTTTCCAAACTTGTGAACCTTTATAGGCACCTATGTTCCTACCCATGAGCTCTTTTAATTCTTTACTCGACTGAATTGGACTTTATTTCCATTTCATAGCCTTTGCAATTTTGGATTTTTTTTTCTTCCTGCTGGCTGGAAATTGTTTTCGAATTTTATTTACACTTCCTTAACCTTTAACGTGTGTACAGGAGTCGTACAGTCTATTGTCGTAAGGTCATGACGTAAGGTTTTGTTCTTTTCTTTGTAGTTCAGAACTTCCATTAGTCACCTGTATACTGTTAACTAGATGATGAAGTTCTTAGTTATTGGTTTCCTGTCTTGTTTCATAGAATCATCACATGACCTTGTATGTGGTTAGTTCTATGCTTAAGATATCTTTACTTTGATTGGTTTACCTACTGTCCTCTTGTTGGTTTTCCTTCGGCTAAACCAATCCAACTTTAAAATGGCCTGTTTCTTTTATTGTTTATGTCCCTCTTTCCATAGTTGTCTATTGCATGGATGTATTAATAAGATCTACATAGAATTATTCATTTTATCTTGCCCTGTCAGTCTATGTGTGTGTGTGTGTGTGTGTGTGTGTGTGTGTGTGTGAGTATTTCTCTCCTGTACTATATTTTCAGTTTTTCAATTCATTATATTACCGAATCCATTAATCATTTCAGATTTTGTATATGACACCGGTATCCATTAATTTTCTTTAACAGTATCAACCCCGAAATATAGAAAAAAATAATGATTTATTTCCGAAATTGCCGATGTGAACCAAACATGATCCTTTACCTTACAAATAGTAAAACAATTATCCTCCCTTCTTGTATAGCTCGTCCTATACCAGAAGATATGTCACTTTAACTGCGTTTCGTCTCTAACATGACCGAAAATGCAGACATATTCTAATCCTTTTATCAAACCATGTAATGAACTCGTTTATCTTTCATTCATAACTCTTGATATTAAACTAGGCAGTTTTTGATGCAGACCTCACACAGGTCGGTTGATATGCTTGCTTCTTTCTTTCTTGTGTTGAGTATTTTCGTATTTTTTCACGTCAGTTCTTGCCTCATCTTTTGAATCATCTCCATTAATGCGGAATATGTTCTTTTCTGGCTGAGCCCACAGCTGACATTACCTAGCCTAAAGAAATTTTGACCCTGTAGCATCCTGCACAGGTGATTCCTTTCTCCTTATACCCCTTCAGCAGGACGTTACGGCCCTTGACCACGACGGCACGAACTCTGACCGTGAAGGTACGACCAACGTGGCATAATGACCCTTGAGTATAATGGCCAATACTTTGACGTGACCCTTGTGAATCAGATCGGGGGGTTAGGCCACTATACTCGAGGTTCGTACAAGGGGCTAACTTGTTCATCCCTCGTAAGATGGATCTGTGCACTGAATGACGACCTGGTCATGACATATAATCCTTTCCGCTGTCGTGATTAACACGTCCATGTTATTTCCCAGAACAGTTCATAGATACTGTGGACCAGTCATGTTACATTTGTCCCAGAGGAACCGTTTTCCAGTGTATTCTTGAATATAATAAAATGCTCGTCCTTTCTTGTGCGGTCTGTCCTCGGTCCGCTTGTTACACGCTGGGAAAACTATTCTTGAAAGAGAGAGAGAGAGAGAGAGAGAGAGAGAGAGAGAGAGAGAGAGAGAGAGAGGAGAGAGAGCACTAAAGAGGCAGAGCGCGTCACCCCACAGGTACCGCTATCAGGCAGCGTGGGGTGAGGTTACTGCACACACACCTTACTCCCAGAGACCGAGGCTCATAATCCTGAGCGAGCCGGCCTTGCCTGCCTGCCCCGGCGCCGGCCGCCACCACTCAGGGAATCACTCTGATGGTCCTCCACGGTGGCATAGCGACGCGTGAGGCTGATGGCTTACTTGGCGGGTCACATGCTGCCGTCAGTCTACGACGGAAATGCTATCTCCCACGCTTTTTGTAGCGAAGGTCCCTTGACTCCCCCGCTGCTGCCAGGAAAGTTCACTGCACGTTATAGAACACGTAAGATGCGTATATACATACATACATATATATATATATATATATATATATATATA
>JAYMFT010091890.1:0-14001 GCA_038088735.1 Panulirus argus | reverse complement strand
TTGGAGCAGTAGAGGACGCAGTACTAGGCCTGCCCTGAAGCAGTAGAGGAGGCTGTTCTAGGACTGCTCTGAAGCAGTGGAGGAGGCAGTACTAGGACTGCTCTGAAGCAGTAGAGGAGACTGTACTTGGACTGCCCCGAAGCAGTGGAGGAGGCTGTACTAGGACTGCTCTGAAGCAGTGGAGGAGGCTGTACTAGGACTGCCCTGAAGCATTGGACGATGCAGTACTAGGATTGCCTTGGAGCAGTAGAGGACGCAGTACTAGGCCTGCCCTGAAGCAGTAGAGGAGGCTGTTCTAGGACTGCTCTGAAGCAGCAGAGGAGGCTGTACTAGGACTGCTCTGAAGCAGTAGAGAATGCTGTACTAGGACTGCCCTTGAGCAGTAGAGGAGGCTGTACTAGGAATGTCCTGGAGCAATAGAGAAGGATGTGCTAGGACTGCCCTGAAGCAGTAGAGAAGGCTGTACTAGGACTGCCCTGAAGCAGTGGAGTAGGCTGTACTAGGACTGCCATGAAGCATTGGAGGAGGCTCTACTAGGACTGCTCTAAAGCAGTGGAGGAGGCTGTACTAGGACTGCTCTGAAGCATTAGAGGAGGCTGTACTAGGACTGCTCTGAAGGAATGGAGGAGGCTGTACTAGGACTGCCCTGAAGCAGTGAAGGAGGCTGTACAAGGATTGCCCTGAAGCAGTGGAGGAGGCTGTACTAGGACTGCTCTGAAGCAGTAGAGAAGTTAGTACTAGGACTGCCCTGGAGCAGTAGAGGAGGCTGTTCTAGGACTGCTCTGAAGCAATAGAGGAAGCTGTACTAGGACTGCTCTAAAGCAGTAGAGGAGGCTGTACTAGGAATGCTCTGAAGCAGTGGAGGAGGCTGTACCAGGATTGCTCTGAAGCAGTAGAGGAGGCTGTACTAGGACTGCTCTGAAGCAGTGAGGAGGCTGTACTAGGGCTACTCTTAAGCAGTCGAGGAGGCTCTACTAGAACTGCTCTGAAGCAGTAGAGGAGACTGTACTAGGACTGCCCCGAAGCAGTGGAGGAGGTTGTACTAGGACTGCTCTGAAGCAGTGGAGGAGGCTGTACTAGGACTGCTCTGAAGCAGTGGAGAAGGCTGTACTAGGACTGCCTTGGAGCAGTAGTGGAGGCTGTACTAGGACTGCCCTAAAGCAGTAGAGAAGACTGTACTAGGATTGCCCTGAAGCAGTAGAGGACGCTGTACTAGGACTGCTCTGAAGCAGCAGAGAAGGCTGTACTAGGACTGCCCTGAAGCAGTGCAGGAGGCTGTACTAGGACTGCTCTGAAGCAGTAGAGGAAGCTGTACTAGGACTGCTCTGAAGCAGTGGAGGAGGCTGTACTAGGACTGCCCTGGAGCAGTAGAGGAGGCTGTACTAGGACTGTCCTGGAGCAGTAGAGAAGGCTGTGCTAGGACTGCCCTGGAGCAGTAGAGGAGGCTGTTCTAGGATTGCCCTAGAGCAGTAGAGGAGGCTGTACTAGGACTGCCAGAAGCAGTGGAGGAGGTAGTACTACGACTGCCTTTGAGCAGTAGAGGAGGCAGTACTAGGACAGCCCTAAAGCAGTAGAGGCGGCTGTTCTAGGACTGCTCTGAAGCAGTGGAGGAGGCAGTACTAGGACTTACCTGAAGCAGTACAGGAGGCTGTTCTAGGACTGCTCTGAAGCAGTAGAGGAGGCTGTACTAGGACTGCTCTGAAGCAGTAGAAAAGGCTGTACTAGGACTGCCCTGGAGCAATAGAGGAGGCTGTACTAGGACTGTCCTGGAGCAGTAGAGAAGGCTGTACTAGGATTGCCCTGAAGCAGTAGAGAAGGCTGTACTAGGACTGCCCTGAAGCAGTAGAGTAGGCTGTACTAGGACTGCCCTGAATCAGTGGTGGAGGCTCTACTAGGACTACTCTAAAGCAGTGGAAGAGGCTGTAATAGGACTGCTCTGAAGCATTAGAGGAGGCTGTATTAGGACTGCTCTGAAGGAGTGGAGGAGGTTGTTCTAGGACTGCCCTGAAGCAGTGAAGGAGGCTTTACTAGGACTGCTGTGAAGCAGTGGAGGAGGCTGTACCAGGACTGCTCTGAAGCAGTAGAGGAGGCTGTACTAGGACTGCTCTGAAGCAGTGGCGGAGGCTGTACTAGGACTGCTCTTAAGTAGTCGAGGAGGCTGTACTAGGACTGGTCTCAAGCAGTAGACGAGACTGTACTAGGACTGCCCTGAAGGAGTGGAGAAGGCTGTACTAGGACTGTCCTGAAGCAGTGTAGGAGGCTGTACTAGGACTGATCTGAAGCAGTGGAGGATGCTGTACTAGGACTGCTCCGAAACAGTGGAAGAGGCTGCACTGGGACTGCCCTAAATCAGTGGAGAAGGCTGTACGAGGACTGCTCTGAAGCAGTGGATGAGGTTGTACTAGGACTGCTCTGAAGCACTAGAGGAGGCTGTACTAGGACTGCTCTGGAGCAGTAGAGGAGGTTGTACTAGGACTGTCCTGGAGCAGTAGAGAAGGCTGTGCTAGGAGTGCCCTGATGCAGTAGAGAAGGCTGTACTAGGACTGCCCAGAAGCAGTAGAGGAGGCTAGTACGGACTGCCGTGAAGCAGTGGAGGAGGCTGTACTAGGACTGCTCTGAAGCAGTGAAGGAGGCTGTACTAGGACTGCTCTGAAGCAGTGGAGGATGCTGTAGTAGGACTGCCTTGAAGCAGTGGAGGAGGCTGTACTGGGACTGCCCTGAAGCAGTAGAGGAGGCTGTACTAGGACTGCCATAAAGCAGTGGAGGAGGCTGTACTAGGACTGCTCTGAAGCAGTGGAAGAGGCTGTACTAGGACTGCTCTGAAGCAGTGGAGGACGCTGCACTAGGACTGCCCTGAAGCAGTGGAGGAGGCTGTACTAGGACTGCTCTAAAGCAATGGAGGATGCTGTACTAGGACTGCTCTGAAGCAGTAGAGGAGGCTGTTCTAGGACTGCTCTGAAGTAGTGGAGGAAGCTGTACTAGGACTGCTCTGAAGCACTAGAGGAGGCTGTTCTAGGACTGCTCTGAAGCAGTGGAGGAGGCTGTACTAGGACTGCTCTGAAGCAGTGGAAGAGGCTGTACTAGGACTGCTCAGAAGCAGTGGAGGATGCTGTACTAGGACTGCCCTGATGCAGTAGAGAAGGCTGTACTAGGACTGCTTAGAAGCAGTGGAGGATGCTGTACTAGGACTGCTCTGAAGAGTAGAGGAGGCTGTTCTAGGACTGCTCTGAAGTGGTGGAGGAGGCTGTACTAGGACTGCTCTGAAGCAGTAGAGGAGGCTGTTCTAGGACTGCTCTGAAGCAGTGGAGGAGACTGTACTATGATTGCTCTGAAGCAGTGGAAGAGGCTGTACTAGGACTGCTCTGAAGTAGTGGAGGACACTGTACTAGGACTGCCCTGATGCAGTAGAGAAGGCTGTACTAGGACTGCCCTGAAGCAGTGGAGGATGCTGTACTAGGACTGCTCTGAAGCAGTAGAGGAGGCTGTTCTAGGACTGCTCTGAAGTAGTGGAGAAAGCTGTACTAGGACTGTTCTGAAGCAATGGAGGATGCTGTACTAGGACTGCTCTGAAGCAGTAGAGGAGGCTGTTCTAGGACTGCTCTGAAGCAGTGGAGGAGGCTGTACTAGGACTGCTCTGAAGCACTAGAGGAGGCTATACTAGGACTACCCTGGAGCAGTAGAGGAGGCTGTACTAGGACTGTCCTGGAGCAGTAGAGAAGGCTGTACTAGGACTGCCCTGAAGCAGTAGAGAAGGCTGTACTAGGACTGCCCTGAAGCAGTAGAGGAGGCTGTATGAAGACTGCTCTGAAGTAGTGGAGAAGGCTATACTAGGACCGTTCTGAAGCAGTGGAGGAGGCTGTTCGAGGACTGCTCTGAAGCAGAGGAGGAGGCTGTACTAGGACTGCCCTGAAGCAGTGGAGGAGGCTGTACTAGGACTGCCCTGAAGCAGTGGAGGAGGCTGTACTAGGACTGCTCTGAAGCAGTGGAGGAGGCTGTTCTAGGACTGCTCTGAAGCATTAGAGAAGGCTGTACTAGGGCTGCCCTGGAGCAGTAGAGGAGGCTGTACTAGGATTGCCCTGAAGCATTGGAAGAGGCTGTACTAGGGCTGCTCTGAAGCAGTAGAGAAGCCTGTACTAGGACTGTCCTGGAGCAGTAGAGGAGGCTGTACTAGGAATGCTCTGAACCAGTAGCTAAGGCTATACTAGGACTGCCCTGGAGCAGTAGAGGAGGCTGTTCTAGGACTGCTCTGAAGCAATAGAGAAGGCTATGCTAGGACTGCCGTCGAGCTGTAGAGGGGTCTGTTCTATGACTGCTCTGAAGCAGTAGAGAAGGCTGTACTAGGACTGCCCTGGAGCAGTGAGGTAGGCTGTACTAGGACTGCTCTGAAGCAGGAGAGAAGGCTGTACTAGGACTGCCCTGGAGCTGTAGAGGAGGCTGTACTAGGACTGCTCTGAAGCAGTAGAGAAGGCTGTACTCAGACTGCCCTGGAGCAGTAGAGGAGGCTGTACTAGGACTTCTCTAAAGCAGTAGAGAAGGCTGTATTAGGACTGCCCTGGAGCAGCAAAGGAATCTGTACTAGGACTGCTCTGAAGCAGTAGAGAAGGCTATACTAGGACTGCCCTGGAACAGAAGAGGAGGCTGTAATAGGACTGCTCTGAAGCATTGGAAGAGGCTGTACTAGGACTGCCCTGAAGCAGTAGAGGAGGCTGTACTAGGACTGCTCTGAAGCATTGGAAGAGGCTGTACTAGGACTGCCCAGGAGCAGTAAAGGAGGCTGTACTAGGACTGCTCTGAAGCAGTAGAGAAGGCTGACAAGGACTGCCCTGGAGCAGTGGTGGAGGCTGTTACTAGAACTGCTCTGAAGCAGTAGAGAAGGCTGTACTAGGACTGCCCTGGAGTAGTAGAGGAGGCTGTACTAGGACTGCTCTGAAGCATTAGAGAAGGCTGTACTAGGACTGCCCTGGAGTAGTTGAGGAAGCTCTACTAGGACTGCTCTGAAGCAGTAGAGAAGGCTGTACTAGGACTGCCCTGGGCAGTAGAGGAGGCTGTACTAGGACTGCTCTGAAGTAGTAAAGAAGGCTGTACTAGGACTGCCCTGGAGCAGCAAAGGAGGCTGTACTAGGACTGCTCTGAAGCAGTAGAGGAGGCTTTACTAGGACTACCCTGAAGAAGTAGAGGAGGCTTTACTAGGACTGCTCTGAATCAGTAGAGAAGGCTGTACCAGGACTGCCCTGCAGCAGTGGAGGAGGCTGGACAAGGACTGCTCTGAAACAGTAGAGAGTGCTGTACTAGAACTTTCCTGGAGCAGTAGAGGAGGCTGTACTAGGACTGCCCTGAAGCATTGGAAGAGGCTGTACTAGGACTGCCCTGGAGCAGTAGAGGAGGCTGTACTAGGACTGCTCTGAAGCATTAGAGAAGGCTGTGCTAGGACTGCCCTGGAGCAGTAGAGGAGTCTGTTCTGGGCCTGCTCTGAAGCAGTAGAGAAGGCGGTACTAGGACTTCCCTGGAGCAGTAGAGGAGGCTGTACTAGAACTGCTTTGAAGCAGTAGAGAAGGCTGTATTGGGGCTGCCCTGGAGCAGTAGAGGAGGTTGTACTAGGACTGCTCTGAAGCAGAAGAGAAGGCTGTACAAGGACTACCCAGAAGCAGTGGAGGAGGCTGTACTAGGACTGCTCTGAAGCAGTGGAGAAGGCTATACTAGGACTGCCCGGGAGCATTAGAGGAGGCTGTACTCGGACTGCTCTGAAGCAGTAGAGAAGGCTGTACTAGGATTGCCCTGAAGCATTGGAAGAGGCTGTACTAGGACTGCTTTGAAGCAGCAGAGAAGGCTGTACTAGGATTGCCCTGGAGTAGTAGAATAGGCTGTACTAGGACTGCTCTGAAGCAGTAGAGAAGGTTGTACTAGTACTGCCATGGAGCATTGGAGGAGGCTGTACTAGGACTGCCCTGAAGCAGTAGAGAAGGCTGTACTGGGACTGCCCTGGAGCAGTGGAGGAGGCTGTACTAGGACTGCTCTGAAGCAGTAGAGAAGGTTGTACTAGGACTGCCCTGGAGGAGTAGAGGAGGCTGTACTAGGACTGCTCTGAAACAGTAGAGAAGGCTGTACTAGGACTGCCCTGAAGCAGTAGAGGAGGCTGTACTAGGACTGCTCTGAAGCAGTAGAGAAGGCTGTACTAAGACTGCCCTGGAGCAGTGGAGGAGGCTGTACTAGGACTGCTCTGAAGCAGTAGAGAAGGCTGTACTAGGAATGCCCTGGAGCAATTGAGGAGGCTGCACTGGGACTGCTCTGAAGCAGTAGAGAAGGCTGTACTTGGAATGCCCTGAAGCATTGGAAGAGGCTGTACTAGGACTGCTCTGAAGCAGTAGAGGAGGCAGTACTAGGATTGCCCTGAAGCAGTAGTGGAGGCTGTACTAGGACTGCTCAGAAGCAGTAGAGAAGCCTGTTCTAGGACTGCTCTGAAGCAATAGAGGCGGCTGTACTAGGACTGCTCTGGAGCAGTAGAGGAGGCTGTACTAGGACTTCCCTGAAGCAGTGGAGGAGGCTGTACTAGGACTGCTCTGAAGCAGTAGAGAAGGCTGTTCTAGGACTGCTCTGAAGCAGTAGAGGATGCTGTACTAGGACTGCTCTGAAGCAGTAGAGAAGGCTGTAGTAGGACTGCTATGAAGCAGTGGAGGAGGTTGTACTAGGACTGCTCTGAAGCAGTAGAGAAGGCTGTACTAGGACTGCCCTGAAGTAGAAGAGGAGGCTGTACTAGGACTGCTCTGAAACAGTAGAGTATATTCTACTAGGACTGCCCTGAAATAGTAGAGAAGGCTGTACTAGGAATGCCCTAAAGCAGTAGAGATGGATTTATTAGGACTGCTCTGAAGTAGTAGAGAAGGCAGTACTAGGACTGCTGTGAAGCAGTAGAGAAGGCTGTACTAGGACTGCCCTGAAGCAGTAGAGGAGGCTGGACAAGGACTGCTCTGAAGCAGTAGAGAAGTCTGTGCTAGGTCTGCCTTGACGCAGTAGAGAAGTCTGTAGTAGGACTGCCCTGAAGCAGTAGAGGAGGCTGTAATATGACTGCCTTCAAGCAGTATAGGAGACTGTACTAGGACTGCCCGGAATCAGTAGAGGAGGCTGTACTAGGACTGTCCTGAAGCAGTAAAGAAGATTGTACTAGGACTGCTCTGAAGCAGTGGAGGAAGCTGTACTAGGACTGCCCTGAAGCAGTAGAGGAGGCTGTACTAGGACAGCTCTGAATCAGTAAAGGAGGCTGTACTAGGATTGCCTTAAAGCAGTAAAGAAGACTATACTAGGACTGTCCTGAAGCAGTAGAGGAGGCTGTAATTGGACTGCTCTGAAGCAGTAGAGGAGGCTGCACTAGGCCTGCCCTGAAACAGTAGAGGAGAATTTAATAGGACTGCCCTAAAGCAGTAGAGGAGGCTGTACTAAGACTGCTCTGAAGCAGTAAAGGAGGCTGGACAAGTACTGCCCTGAAGTAGTAGGGAGGACTGTACTAGGACAGCTCTAAAGCAGTAGAGAAGACTGTACTAGGACTGCTCTGAAGCAGTAGCGGAGGCTGTACTAGGACTGCCCTAAAGCATTAGAGAAGACTGTACTAGGACTACCCTGAAGCAGTGGTGAAGGCTGAACTAGGACTGCCCTGGAGCAGTAGAGGAGGCTGGACAAGGACTGCTCTGAAGCAGTAGAGAAGGCTGTGTTAGGACTGCCCTAAAACAGTAGATATGGCTTTATTAGGACTGCTCTGAAACAGTAGACTAGACTGTACTAGGACTGCCCTGAAGTAGTAGAGAAGACTGTACTAGGACTGCCCTGAAGTAGTGGAGAAGTTGTACTAGGACTGCCCTGAAGCAATAGAGAAGGCTGGACTAGGACTGCTCTGAAGCAGTAGAGATGACTGTACTAGGACTGACCTGAATCAGTAGAGGAAACTGTGCTAGGACTGCCCTGAAGCAGTAGAGGAGGCTGTACTCGGGCTGCCCTAAAGCAGTAGAGGAGGCTGTAATTGGATTGCTCTGAAGCAGTAGAGTAGACAGCACTAGGACTGCCCTGAAGTAGTAGAGAAGGCTGTACTAGGACTGCTCTGAAGCAGTAGAGAAGGTTGTACTAGGACTGCTCTGAAGCAGTAGTGTAGACTGCACTAGGACTGCCCTGAAGTAGTAGAGAAGGCTGTAATAGGACTACTATGAAGTAGTAGAGAAGGCTGTAATAGGACTGCTCTGAAGCAGTAGAGAAGTCTGTGCTAGGACTGCCCTGAAACAGTAGAGAAGGCTGTACTAGGACTGTACTGAAGTAGTAGAGAAGGCTGTACTAGGACTGCCCTAAGGCAGTAGAGGAGGCTGTAATAGGACTGCTCTAAAGCAGTAGAGGAGGCTGTACTAGGAATGCTCTGAAGCAGTAGAGTAGACAGTACTAGGACTGCCCTGAAGTAGTAGAGAAGGCTGTAATAGGACTACTATGAAGCAGTAGAGAAGACTGTAATAGGACTGCTCTGAAGCTGTAGAGAAGTCTGTGCTAGGACTGCCCTGAAACAGTATAGAAGGCTGTATTATGACCATTCTGAAGCAGTAGAGGAGGCTGTACTAGGACTGCCCTAAAACAGTAGAGATGGCTTTATTAGGACTGCCCTGAAGCAGTAGAGGAGCCTGTACTAGGACTGCCCTGAAGTATTAGAGAAGGCTGTACTAGGACTGCCTTGAATCAGTAGAGAAAGTTGTACCAAGAATGCTCTGAAGCAGTAGAGAAGGCTGGACTAGGATTGCCCTGAAGCAGTAGAGAAGGCTGTACTAGGACTGCTCTGATGCAGTAGAGGAGACTGTAGTAGGAATGCTCTGAAGCAGTAGAGAAGGCTGTTCTAGGACTGCCCTGAAGCAGTAGATGGGGTGGGGGGATTGTACTAGGACTGCCTTGAAGTAGTAGTGAAGGCCGTACTAGGACTGCCCTGAAGCATTAGAGAAGGTTGTACTAGGACTGCCCAGAAAAGCAGTAGAGAAGGCTGTACTAGGACTGCCTTGAATTAATAGTGAAGGATGTCTCATGAATGTGTTTGTGTGTTCTTTGCAAGGAGTAGTGTTATTGGAATGATTCAGAAGAGCTTAATGAGGAAAGTCTATAGTACTGCAGTAAGAGTGGATTTTCTTTAATGTGCACCTGAGTTTTTTGGTATGTGTTTTGTGGTTCATTCTGTAGGGGAAGGAGTGCCAGTTTGTATGTTGCCTTTCTGTGATTAGGTTGGTGATTCAACATGCAATGCCATCTACTTAAGCTGCATTGCCACATTTCATCTTACACAAGGCATTCACCACCTCTACTCTATTCACCTGTTCACCCTCCATGACTATCACTTTGCATACCACCCCAGCCCAAACCCCCTACATCTGCCACTCTTCCATCAAACATATTCATCAAAGCTTCAAAATACTCACTCCATCTCCTCCTCACTTCATCACTACCACATCCCAATTTGTCCCCTTCACCATTGCTCCCATTTGATCTCTTGTTTTACACGCACTATTAACCTCCTTCCAAAACATCTTATTCTTTGTGAATTTTACTGCTACTTGCTCATTTCCAACTCTTCTTTCCACTCTTTTTCAACCCCTGCACCTTCCTTATGACCTCCAGTTGACTTTTCATATACATCTCCCAATCAATTGCACTCTATCCCTGTAATTACATTCTGCCCATATACCTTTTTTGACTCTTTCACTTGCAGCTTTATTTTGTCATCCCACCGCTCACTACCCTTTCTATCCTGCGCATCTCTCATAGTTTTGCATGCCACACGCATCTCTCACACATGCCAGCACTGCTTCTCTCAATATCTTCCACCCCTCACCCACTCCCCTATCTTTGTTTGTTCTCACCTTTTGTCATTCTGTACATGGGCATTGCAGCAAGTGGAACCATGGAAACATAAATGACTCAGGGTGGATGAGGGGGAAAAGGTTTTGGGAGGACTGAGGAATGTGTGGAAAGAGAGGTTATCTGGAAGGGTTAAAAAATGGATATGTTTGAAGGTTTAGTAGTTCCAACGATGTCATATGGGTGCGAGAGATGGACTGCAGGTGAGGATGTGTGGGGGATGGTGGATATGTTAGAAATGAAATATTTGAGGACAGTATCTGGTGTGAGGTGGTTTGATCAAGTAAATAATAAAAGGGTTAGTGAGAAATGTAATAAGAAGAGTGTGGTTGAAAGAGCTGAAGAGGGTGTGTTGAAATGGTTTGGACATATGGAGAGAATGAGTGAGATGAGGTTGATAGAGAGAATATATGTATCAGAAATGGAGAGGATAAGAAGCAGACCAGATTGATGTGAGGATGGAGTGAAAAATATTTTGAATGATTGGTGCTTGAACATTCAGGAGGATGAATGGTATACACAGGATAGAATGAATTCACATGATGTAGTATACAGTGGTCAACATAATGTCAGTGGACTGAACCAGGACATATGAAGTAGCCAAGGTAAACCATGGAAAGGTCTGTGGGGCCTGGATGTGGATAGGGAGCTATGGTTTCGGTGTATTACACATGATAGCTAGAGAGTGGATGTGAGCAGCTGTAGCCTTTCTTTATCTGTTCTGGGCACTACCTCAACTTCCTTTGAAACCATATCTGTCACAGATCTCATTAATATCACACTAAAAAGTTATATTTCAGCAACAAAAGCATCCATGACCTTTCTCAGAATGATACCATCAACTTGAACGAGCATATACATCTTTCACCATAAGCCAGTAGCACATTCCCTACTTTCGTCAATATCTTTTTAGCCACAGACAAGAACATTCATAGCCATAATTGAAACTATACCTGTTTCATATAGGAATGTCTCAGACTTCCATCAGAACTATTACCAACTACATACAGAAATACCATCAGATTATTCCAGCTACTTAGAGCAACATTTATGGCTTGTCAGAACTCTACCAACTGGACGCAGCAACATTTGATTCTTTCTTCTTTTTCTGCAGTGTTCATCTGTCCCCTTTATCTCATTACCTTCATATTAATGGATAGAAAGACCATAAAGTATTATCAAAAAGAAAATTCTAGTGAAGACGTGTATTAGGTGTTGATTTGTGAAACAGTGAATCACATGAAATATTCTATGGTAATCTATGGTCTCCAGAAGTCAGCTCCTGTAGATACTATTCGTAGGTGCCATTAAATCAAAAATGCATTATTGTAACAAATAATACATGGTAATCTACTTTTCAGGGTCCTTACTCCTTATGAAGCTAAGAGCCTTGTGGCACTGTTGTACTCAGAGGACAAGGCATTAGTGGAGAGGACTTTGGCAACAATAGCAAACTGTGCTGCTTTCAGTGTTAATTTGGTAAGTGGTTCTGTAATACCATTATTTTTAAAAACAGCTAAAAATTTATGATAAAGATAGAAAACAATGAATAGTATCAGTTTTATATATTAGTTCTGAGGACACTGTTTTATCACGCAGGAAATGGCAAGCATGTATGAAAATATAATAATGAAGATAAAAGTTATAATTTTTTTCTTTTTTCATACTTGTTTGCCATTTACTGTATTACTGAAGTAGCTCCAGAAACAGATGAAGAAATAACCTCATTTGCTCACATTCGTTATGTAGCTATCATGTGTAATGCACTGACACCACAGCCCCTATTCCACAACCAGGCCTCATAAACCTTTCCATGGTATCCCCCGACTGTTTCATATTCCTTGGTTCAGTCCATTGACAGCAAGTCACCTCCTGTATACAATATTACTCCAGTTTACTCTATCCTGTAAATTCCTGTCACCCTCCTGTATATTCAGGCCCAGAGCACAAAGATGTTTTTCATTCCATTCTGCCATCTCCAATTTGGTCTTCCCCTTCTCCTTACCCCCTACACTTCTGACACAAATATCCTCATTGTTAGTCAATCCTTACTGATTACCTCTATATGTACAAACCATTTCAGCTTTTTCAACCATATGAAGAATGACTGCATTTGCTTACAGCCACTCTATATCTTTCATATGTAAAGCACTAAATCCAAAGTCCCCTATCCAGTGCCAATCCCTGTAAGTTTTTCTTATTGCTTTACATGCCTTGGTTCATTCTATTGACAGCTTGTTGCTTCCTTTACAGTATATCAGTGTTTCAGTTCACTTTATCCCTTGCTTACCTTATGCCTTTGTGCATGTTCGGGCCCTTTCACTCCATCCTTCCATCTCATGTTCAATCTCCCTCTCACCTTGTACCCTCAATATCTGGCTCTTACACCCTCTTAGTCAGTATCCTAGCACTATCCTTTTCATATAACCAAACCATTTCACCATACACTAATAGCTTTCTCAACCATACTCTTCCTATTACGACAGTTCTTTCTTAACCTGCTATTTCTTACTCAATCAACCCACCTCACACCACATAACATCTTCAAGTACTTCATTAATTACCAACACATTTACTCAATACCCAATTTTTCCATATATGTCCATCCTTCACATCCATATAGCAGTGTTGGGACTAATTTACAATCTTACATATCCATTTTTGCCCTCACAGACTGAAATTTCTTACCACACACCTCTTAATGCCCCTCAGGACCTTTGCACCCTCACCTATCCTGTGTTTACTTCAACTCCCATAGTTCCATCCATTGTCATGTCCACTTCCAAGTATCTAAAACACTTCTAACCCAGTCCATCAACATCCCATATCCTGAGAAACACACAAACACAAAAATGTACTCATGATCCAATATGTAGAAATTTGCCATAACCCAAACACACCCCTAGGATAATCTTGAAAAACCTTAACAAAATCCTCTAAGTACACTCCATTTCAAACTCACACTCAAACCAACCTGTTTCTTGTCCTTCCTAACCTTTGATACTGTAATTTGATTCACTTCAACATTCACCTTCCTCCTTTCAGCAGGATTGGATGGTATTGCAGTTGAATTTATTAAGAAAAGGGGTGACTGTATTGTTGATTGGTTGGTAAGAATATTCACTGTATGAATGGGTCACGATGAAGTACCTGAGGATTGGCGGAATGCATGTATAGTGCCATTGTACAAAGGCAACAGGGACAAAGGTGAGTGTTCAAACTATAGAGATATAAGTTTGTTGAGTATTCCTGGAAATTGTATGGGAGGGTATTGATTGAGAGAGTGAAGGCACATAAAGAGAATCAGATTAGGGAGGAGCAGTGTGGTTTTAGAAGTGGTGGAGGATGTGTGGATCAGGTGTTTGCTTTGAAGAATGTATGTTAGAAAAACTTAGAAAAACAGACAAGTTTGTATGTAGCATTTATGGATCTGGAGAAGGCAAATGATAGGGCTGACAGAGAGGCTTTGTGGAAGGTCTTAAGAATATATGGTGTGGGATATAACCTGCAGATGAGAAGTTTTTATCAAGGGTTTAAGGCATGTGTATGAGTTGGAAAAGAGGAGAGTGATTGGTTCTTAGTGAAGGTTGGTCTGGGGCAGGGATGTGCAATGTCCCCATGGTTGTTCGATTTGCTTATGGATAGGGTGGTTAGGGAGGTAAATGCAAGAGGGGGAGAATGGTGAGTATGCAGTTTGTTAGGGATGAGAGGGTCTGGGAAGTGAGTCAATTATTGTTCGCTGATGATACAGCACTGGTGGCTGATTCGAGTTAGAAACTGTAAAAGTTGGTGACTGAGTTTGGAAAAGTGTGTGAAAGAAAGTTGAGAGGAAATGTAAATAAGAACAAGGTTATTAGGTTCAGCAGGGTTGAGGGATGAGTCAGTTGGGGAGTGAGTTTAATGGGGAAAAATTGGAAGTGAAGTATTTTGAATATCTGGGAATGGACTTGGCAGGAAATGGAACCATGGAAACAGAAGTGAGTCATAGGGTAGGGGAGGGGGTGAAAGTTCTGGGAGTGATGAAGAATATGTGGAAGGAGAGAACGTTATCTCGTAAAGCAAAAATGGGTATATTTGAAGGAATAGTAGTTCCAACAATATTATATGGTTGTGAGGCATGGGCTATAGATAGAG
>JAYMFT010091879.1:0-14002 GCA_038088735.1 Panulirus argus | reverse complement strand
GGTTACATGTGGAAGAGAGACTCTCGTTGAAAAAAAAGAGAAAAAGTGTTATATATATATATATATATATATATATATATATATATATATATATATATATATACACACACCAAGATTTATTTGCTGGATATCACTGTGGTAATTCCTGCCAGTTAATAGAGCCGTGCATATAACCCAACAGACAATACAGTTCCTGCAGCATTTCCAATTTGAACCAAACTCATGTGCGGTGAGACTCCTCGCTAACGCCCGTGTATAAGTGCACGTGCGTGCAGGCTTTAGCGAATTCTGTGATATCTTTATAGAGTGGATCTTGAAGGTGTGTATAGAATTATGAAAAAAAAAAGTCGAGTACCTGATAATTTTGGACGAAGGTAATAACTGTATGAAGGAGAGGGGAGTAGAGGAGAGGGAAGTAATGGAGAGGGGAGTAATAAGGGGATAAGAGAAGAAGGGAGTAAAGGTTAGGGGAGTAAAGATGAGGGGAGTAAAGAAGAGGCGAGTAAAAATGAGAAGTGTCCTCAGCAAAGACGCCAAGGTGTATGGCAGGAGAGTATCTAGTCATGTTAGGAAGAACAGCGAACCTCGTGCCAGTGAGTAACCCGGTGGACTAAGGAAGGGGAGCGGACGCGTAGACTCGATGTCTGCACTGACGCAAGTCGTGGAAAAAGTTTTAGAGGACAAATAAAGAGTTTATGTGACATTTATAGGCTTAGAAAAGGCACATGATAAAGTTGTAAGGAAGACACTCTGGGAAGTTCTGGTGTGTACAGGAGACTTTTGAAAGCTATTAGGAACTATGATAGCGGATGTATTATGCGTGTGAGAACAAGGGTTGTTACGAGTGAGCGATGCTGAAATGTGGAAATGTGTCAAGATTGTCTGATGTCATCTTGGTCATTTACTGGGTATGGTGCAACGCGTGAGACGAGAGCGAGGCAGGGAGGTTGCAGAGTGACGCTTAAAACCAAGATGAAACAGAAGAGCAGTTGCAACATTTGTTGCTTGAATATGATGCATGAGATGTCAGATGAGCCATAGGAGGAGTTGAACAGGATGCTGGACCAATTGGATGATGCAAGTAGGAGGATAAAACTAGAACGGTGATGCAAATATTGGTGAAAAACGTAAGCTTTAAAAAAGTAAAGGAAGCGAGATTGTAAGCTCAGTTTCCATAGTAATGATTTGGAAGCTACAGGTGATTCTAGGTATTTTTCGAAGGGGTTTAGAACGGATGTTAGAGAGAAAGATGAACTTGAAAGAGTAATGCAAAAAAGGTAAACAGAGGCCGCATCAAGATTTCTGGTGAGTGGAACAAACTTTAGGGTAGGGTTTGCAGTAAGCTTACGTGAAGGAGTACTTGTCCCAGAGCTGATGTATGGCTGTGGAACCCAGAAATGAAAAGGGAAATCTACGACCTTCAGTGCGTGGTGGTCTGTGTTTCCCCTCAACACACTTGGCACGGATTAAGGCTGTGTGTGAATGATGTGGAGGCTGTGGGATGTACCTCATTCAACCCAATAAACTGGGAATGAAGTAATGATAAACTACATGTACAAAAATTGATATTTTGTCTCAGCATTGGCTATTACTTACATCGGAGCCTCTGACGTTTTACAGTTTCTTTCCTCGTAAGTTGACGGGTATTCCCTGAATCCTTGGAGCAGATAACGTCGTGGGTAGCGTTATTAACATAACACCACCTGACATTAACAAAGACTTTCTGCCGTAGGGAAGTTATTATCTACAAGTATGTAATGACATGTAGCTGTTACGAAGAGCTCTCTCTCTCTCTCTCTCTCACCACGCTCGGCCACTCAGGAACAAAGGTCATAAACTGTTAGTTCCGTTAACTTACTTCTGAGGCTTAAAATTTCCTTCATTAAATTATATACTTGTATCACGAGCCATCCTGGCCAGCAGGCGAGCCGTGCGAACCGTGGCTCAGTTTTCCGGGCGCGTCTGGACTCGCTTATAGGCTGAGTCAGAGCCAAACTCCGCTGGTGTTCCGGGAAACACATCCCCAAGTTTCGTTCCCGGGTAATAGTCTGTGTGTGTGTGTGTGTGTGTGTGTGTGTGTGTGTGCACATATGAGTAAAGACATGGTGCATATATACAAGGCTAAGAGGCGGGGCAACACGAGTGTCAGCCGCTCATCCCGTATCACAACAGTAATCACAGATCACTGGTGGTAAGGAGGAAAAGCCTCAGCAGTGGACACCGTGTCTGCCCAGCCTGGCCCTCGTCAACGTGGGGCAACATTAAGACACACCAGGATATTTTTTCTCTTCCAGACGTCTTTCCCCTCATTTATCTATCTTCTGTGTTGCTGCTCACCACTTACAATTTTATGTGAATAAATTTCCCGGAGTCTCATCTACAAATTATCCACCCTAAATTAACCAACTTACCGCCCTAAAGTTATTCCATACATAAATCTGTTCCTCCCACTGGATATCCCCTTGCTTCAAGTATAATAAATAAGAAGTAGAATGTTCATCCTTAATTCTCTGGCTTTCGTAAATCAGGCACAAAACACCAAACTCTGGAAGATTAACTCCTTCCGCTGTCAGCAACTTCTGCAATGATCGCGTTCAGGTATTTACTCCAGTGCTGAGCCAGGGTGAGGTGTAGTCAGCCACCCAAGAGGAACCTGGAGGAGTGCTGAGTTGCTCACTGACTGACCTGGGGCGGCGTCTGAGTGACCTCCGCGCCTCCTGAGTGAGTTCCGTGAAAGCAGTAAGGATAGGGAGACGGGTAGTGGGGAGAATACTAAGGGGAGGAAGATATTAGACAGAATGACGGAAAGAAAGACAGCCATCCGTCGTCTACCGCGTCAGTACCTGCCTGTCAACCTTCCCTCCCAACCACTGGCAGTATCCTCTGTTCATCCCTTCCTCTTACCCATCCCCCTCACATCCCTCTCTCACCTACCCATTCCACCACTCATTCCCTCCTGACTCCCCCTTCCACCTGAGAGAACCAGAGACGGATCATCAGCAACGGCCACCATGACAACAACAATCAATTCCATTTTCAGGAATTCGAGTTTGTTGTTTGATTTGCCGGGTCTCCGCATGGCGGGAAGGGGGATGGGGGGGGGGCGGCTCTTGTCCTACTGACGGCACTTATTCAGATTAAGTTTTCAATTCACAGGACTTGACAGTAAACGAGCAGCGGTGAGGGAGGCCCTATTAGGGCTCTCGGCCCTCCCTTACCTACCGGACGTGGGAGAGATGTTGGCAACCTACCTCCTCCTCCTCGTTGCATTTCTTACTCTCATCTTCAGGAAAGTTCGAGGTTAACTTTATCTTTTAAGATAAATAGATCCATCTTAAGGAGCACCCAGGGACAGAACTTTTAAGCCACTATCGGTGAAGGAGAGACCTATGCCAGGCGCTGTGGAGGACTGAGACCCATTCTGAACAACAGTAAGGAAATGAGTTTACACGACACAGTAATGCAGGTCATCGCTAATAACGAACACTTCAAGGCCGTAGAGCTCAAAAAGATCATCACTGGCAAACACACGTCACTGTGAATAATTAGCAACCGATCTCGCTTTGAACAAAAGTGGGCAACAGATTTCGTTGTACACATCAGAGAGCAAGAGATCTCGCTGTGAACAACAATGAGCGACAGATCTCTCTGTGAAGGACAATGAACAAGATATCTCTTTGTGAAGACGACTAAGCACCTCAAGTATACTCACCAACGTTAAGTAATAATTCTACACGGAATGTTTTCTATAAAAAAAAAACGACTCCAAAGTGCACCGTCACTAATCTCTCTATCCTTCAGGATCAGGAATGAACCACAACAAACATCGATCAAAAATACCACCTATCTGGTACAAGTCAATAAATTATCAAATCCGTCATGAATCAAAGGACATCACTTTCAACTCCCAGTAACCCTAAGCTAGTGCAAATAATCACACTTAAATACATGTGATCCTCCACCAATTTGTTGCCCTTTTGCACAAGAGTCTTTTCTTCCACTCTAATGAAACGGCAACAACGACGCTTCAAAACAAGAGAACATCAAAGTACTGTGTTTACAAACTCGTTGGCGCGCTCGGCCCGCGGGCCCCGGGTGCATCGCTGGGTTAATGGGAAATAAATAGAATGTATTGATTTTACCGCTGCAACCTGTATCTCTGGCTTTGTTTACTGACGAGAGAGTAAACAAAAATATTCCGGAGGTTCATTCCAGCAGGGAGAGAGGGCGTTCTGGTCGGTGCGGGGCGAGGGGTAAAGTTTTTCTTTAGTGTGGCAGTTGGCAAGGGTTAGCGGAGGAAGGGTAGTGCTGCGGGAGGTGACGGGTGGATATGACGATTGTTGCACAGTTGATGGATAGGATGTTACTGATAAGAATAGTTTTAGAGGACAAAAAATGATGCGTGTTGACCTTAGAAGACAGGAACGAGTTCATGAAGGAGACCTTGCCAAACATAAAGATACATAAACAAACTGACTTACAAACACATGCATAAGTAGGCATTCACGCTGCACACACACACACACACATGAGCCTCCATGGTCTAGCGTACTGCGTTACTGACCATGAGTCATTATGGGTACGTCCAGGGTCGATCTCACAAGGGTTCGAATCCTGGGTGCGATGGTCGGCCCACATCCAACCCAAGTGGTCATCCTACCAATCGGATCTGGTTGATAAATGGGTACCTGGTTTAGGCCAGGGTGTGTGTGTGTGTGTGTATCACGAGGTGTCTATAAAGTACATAAAAATCCAGTCTGAAAATGGAATCCACGTCCTCTTCCATCAGCGTTAACCTGCGGGCAAAGGAGGTACACGCCGGTCATTTGCGTCAGTCGCATTTTTTCCTGCGACACCAGAATACTTTCTGGCCCAGAGATGAGGCCATCCCCGAACCCTGATCCCAGAGGCAGAGCCAGAGACCTGACAGGAACTGCATTTAAGCGTAGTCTGCCACGCAGATGTGAGCACCGCCGCCAAACTTACTAACTCTTGCACTGCTATATTTCCCTCGCAGAAGAGACTGCTTATACTTTCCTGGCGAAGCTGGTATTTGTGTCGGGATGTGTTACCGTGTGACAGAGGTGGCTCGTTTTTAATACCATCTTCCATTTCTGACGGTCTGATCTGATTATATCGTCAGTCTTCTTTATACCGCCTCCCGGCTCTGATGCTGCTGACCCGACCTGTTTAATACGCCTTACGCCCCTAATGCTGACTTTTTTTTTTTATGTTGAAGGCTCCAGTCATGGACAAAAATCCACAGCAAGCCCGGGCCCTAATTGAAATATAGAGAGAATTGAGGAAGGGGGAAAACAGACAGGGAAAGTATTTACAAATTGCCCAACCTATTTATACCCCGACTGCCCATCCCAACACTAATGGCCCCATTAGTTCCCTCTCCCCCCTTACTATGCTAATGTCCCGACCTGTGTACACCGCCCCTCCAAGCTAATGGTCAAGCATATGTGCATACGTATACCGCAAACCCCCCACCCCGTCCCTACTTTAATTGCCTGGTCTGTTCATGCCGTCACCACCAACCCGCCGCTGATGGTCTGACCTATATATGACCGCTACCACTCAACGCATTTGTTAGAAACAGTTATTGCCACCACTCGATGACGATAACTTATCCCCCTACACGTTTGTCACTCGTTCCGAATTATTCTGTTTCCTTAATATCTCCAGTATTTGATCTTACTGGTTCCACCACAAAGCAAAATTAGCTTCATATACATTAATGCTAAAACGGAGACAACTTACCGAAAAACCAAGCATCAATGGACTTTCAGAAACACGGCTAAATACGGAATACAAACATTTACTCACCAAATCAGCAGTATCGAGATATATGTGGCTCACTAAAGGCCACTTCCACAAGAAAATGGAAGTGTTTTCATTTTATGTCGATAACTGCCAAGGTACTATTAAAAGTTACATGCAGATCCTTACGTCTCTCTCTACAGTGAAACAGTTGACACTTTTAAAAATAACTATGCTTCAGTGTCACATATACCTATAATGCAGTAGAAAGAGCTATGACACAATCCGAAAGAATGAGGCAAAATCAATATTAAGAACCAAGTCATATTCATAGATGATTAAGACAATCCTTGTATAGACTAGAATACCCTGCCAGGTGATCAAGAGGGAAACAGATTAATTTAATGAAGACATTTTGCTATGCCACTTAGCTGGTACACCAGTATGGGCAACAAGACTTTCAACCTAGCTCTTACAACTGACAGCGATTTATGTGAACTGCCAGGCAGGTGAGGTCCCCGGCAAACAACGATCATAATGTTATTAGTCTAGAAATAAATACAACCTATAAAATTCATGATAAACTCGTGATCCAAGATTATAGATAGCTGAGAAATCTTAAGCCTAAGTTAGCAGCAGCAAATGGATAAATCTCCTAAATGTTCATACACTTGGCGAGCTGTGGAGTATTTCTTAAAACAAAATGTTACTGAAACCGAAAACCCACCGTGAAAGATGAGAAGAACCATTGTAAACTCAAAACATACCAAGATAACTTACACAAATTAGAAATAGTTCGCCATAAGAAAAAATATAAAGATATATTATATCCAAAACAATGCCTACCATCAAAATTTAGAAAATACAAAAGCAATGTAGAAAACAAAATCATTGGACAAAAGAAACATGAACTTAACAAGAATATCCTTAAATGTTAAGAATAATCCAAAGTAATTCTTCAGATACATGCAACGCAAAAAGAACAAAGAAGATAAATAAGGCCACTAAGGAAACAAGCGAACACGAGAGAATAAGCGATGACGACAAAGTAACAGCTGACTTACTACACAAATCCTTCAGTTTTGTGTTTATACTCAAAAGAAGAATATGTATACCTTAAAGGCAAAAAAAAAGAAAAAAAAAGTTTCGAAAAATAAAGATCCAAAAGGGAGGAGTTAAGGTTACTGAAATGCTTTATGGATATTATAACCCAAACAGATCGACTGGCCCTGACAACCTATTCCAAATAGTCATGAGAGATGTCAAATGGTAAATGATATTTCCAATTATAAACACGATAGATGTCCAGTAAACCATGACTACATTCTAAGATTCCATGCCAGTACGGTAATATAGCTAAGAATTAATCATAGGAATTAACCTGTACATGTGCAAAACAATGCCCTTTTACGGGTAATATCTTATACGACAACTAACTCGTCGTTCTTACAGTACTATGATTTCTAGAAGACAAACACAACCTCGTGGCATAGAAGTTGTAATAAGCGAGCCCTCATTTAAATGAATAGTAGCCTATTACGAGCTGTATTAAACGAACACTTTCATCAATCACTAGTAGCCTATTATGAGCTAATCTAAACGAGTTCTACCTTAAATGTCTATAGCCTGTTACGGGCTGCATTAAACGAGCGCTAGCTAATATTCTGGATCTGTTTTTCACTTCTAATCCCTCACACTGTAGCAGCTACCATCTCGCCTCTGATTGGTTCATCTGACCACACTCTCATATATGTATCTATTTTAACGGCACTCCCTCTCAGGTAACCCCTTCTAAACGTAAATATTGGCACGTCTACAAAGTTGACTGGAATTACGTGCGAAAATTCTTTTCTGACTTTCCTTAGGTAAACTGCAGTCTTTTATCCCCTCTTCCTCTACGACAACCTCTTCTACAAATCCTTGGTTCAACCGTTCCTGTTCTGAGGCCATTAGGCGAGGGATCAGGCATACCAGACTTAGAAAAACTCTCCTTCCTCTGGCACCTATTCACCATTCATCACAGTCAGTAATCAGTGAAAGTACGTTATCCGTGAGGCAAAGCGTTCCTATGTTGAAGGTATGTGGGATAACCTCTCTTCTTCATCCACTGATAGTCTTTTTGGTCTTTAGCTAAGTACATCGCTAACAACTTTTGTCGCTCTACCTTTCCTTTACTTTTCCCATAGACAGAGCAACTCTCGTTTCTCCTCTAATTCAAACTAATCCTATGCCCTTCTTCGTAATCTTTTTTTAAACTGTCCGAAAAGCGCTTTTCTCTCTAAACACAAGCAAAGCTTATGGTTCTGATGGCATCCCTCCTCGTGTACTGAGTGTGCTTCTGAACTTGCACCTGTGCTTGCTCGTCTGTTCCGTTTCTATTTAAAAACCAAAACCTTTCCTTCTTGGAAGCATGCGTTGGTACGCCCCATCCCTAAGAAGAGTGATGTTTTAACCCCTCTTACTGTCGTCCTGTTACTTTGACATCTACCATTATCAAGGACTTTGAACTCCTCCTTAACCCCCTTATCTTCAGATATCTTGAATCTCAGTCTTCTCTCTGATCATCAGTATGGTTTCCGTAAAGTGAGATACAATGGTAATATTTATTCCTATCTTACTAATGTCTGGTCATCAACCCTGACAGATTTGGGGGATTCCTAAGTAGTTGCCCTTGACATATCCAAAGCTTTTGACAAGGTGTGGCATCGGGGTCTCATCTCTATGATCCCCTTTTTTGGCTACCCTTCCTCACTTTGCTCCCTTTTAGCTTCCTCTCTGGCCTATCTAGCAGACTCTTCCCCTTTCTCCTTCAACAGTGGTGTCCCTCAAGGTTCTGTCTCCTACATTTTTTCTCCATTTCATCAAAGATTTCCTTCCTTCTACAAATAACTAAATGCACTCAAACGGTGACGACTCGAAATGCATTCCCCTGCCCCCTTCCAATTCTTCTCCTTACCGCACTCGATCTTCATCTCATCTCAACACAACTTCCTCTTTAAACTCAAACCTGGACAGGATATCGAAGTGGGGTAGACGAAATCTGGCTAAGTTTAATGCCTACAAGACCCAGTTTCTGCCCATTTCTCCATCGAAATTTCTCACGATTTTCCTCCTCTCTTTCGATGGTTCTGTAATTCCACCTCTATATTCAATGAGTATACTTGGTATTAGTGTAACATCCACTTTATTTTGGAAACCCCACATTACGGGAATAGCTAAATATGCCTCTAGGAAACTGGGTGTCCTGTTTAGGTGTCGAACTTCCTTTTCTTCCGAACAGCTGCTCCGTTTATACAAAGGACTGATCCGTCCTTGTATGCAGTATAGCTCTTATACCTGCGGTGGTTCTAGCTCTGCTACCTTACTGTACAAATTTGAGTCGAAAGCGGCCTGACTTATCAACTCTCCCAGGGTAATTTCAAAACCTGATCACCTTGCCCTACGCCGCAATGTTGGTTCACTTTCCCTCTTCTATAGGTATAATTTTAGTTTTTGCCCCTGAGGGCTGGCCGCTTGTGTGCCCCTACCACTAGCTAGACCACGCGATACTCGGCAAGCTGCTGCGTCACATGATTACTGTGTGGCCGTTGGCAACTGAAGTGTGGGCCGTTTTTCTAACTATTTCTTTCCCTACACCTCCAAGCTCTGAAACTTCTACTCTTGTTTTTCTCCTTTTATTAACCTCTTCATACTTCACTTAAGGCCTGGCCTTAATATGGGCTTTTGTCCATGATTGGAGCCTCCAACGAAAAAAAAATATTAAAAACAAAAAAACTAGAAGCCTATTACGAGCTGTATCAAATGAATATTACCTTCCATCACTTGCAACCTATCACAAGTGCATTAGGCGAACAGCATCTCTCAAACCCTATTAATGTGATATCACTGTCGTCGTCCTCATGCCTACCGGATTTATTATATGATCACACGTGAATTGAGAGAGTATCTTAGAACATCCATCTCCAATTTCTAAAGACCCTCATCCTCAAACCTAATGAATAAACTCTTCTCATAAAATATCAAAAGTTCGTTTGATATATGTTTTCTCCAGTTCTTGATGTTATAAAACAATTTCATACAAATTAACTGCATAGTAAAACATAAAATACATAGACAACATTATTCGCTAGTATGATCACATTTTCATTTCACAGATGTGGTTTCGTTAGCGTCTCTTCAAACACGTTTTTGGCTTAACCGAGTTGCCTTTAGTTTGACGCAATTCAAAATGGCCGCTAATCCCTACAGGAAAAGGGATTACATTGGCCCCACATATTTCAAAGGCCGGTGACAAAGTATCAGTTGCACCCATTACTATCAGTTTTAAAGATTCTTACTTATGTGTGAATAAAGGCGTAAAAACCATTGGAAGAAATATGGAAGTTTGTGTGGAGGGCAAACAAGTGGCCTGTGGTACACGTATGCACTCGCTCTCCCAAGCCAAAACCAATTAACTGAGAAGTATTAACTCAAATTCCCCAAATATCCTTAAATAAAGCATATTTTTCTATTAGTATTCATACCAACAATCGAAAACAATGTTTTACTAAAATGATCAGGTGGATGAAGGGGAAAAACTGAGTGAGGAAAATAAAAGTAACTCCATATCTTTTTGTAAATGTGAACAAATTTAAGGCGCTTATGATTAGTTAATGAAAGAATCAGAGACATCGTAAATGTGTATCGAAAACCTCTTGATTCTGACATGTTCCACAGTCCTTCCCCACCTCTTTGATGGCGATTTTAATTCCGATACATTTTAGCTAAATCCAGTGCGTTCCCATCGTAAATCATCAAGCTCTTAAATCCATGGAAAAATTTACAACAAAATTTAGTACGGTTCACGAGTCCAAAGGAACGTGTAAAACTGAACCCATTACATTCCTCAAGCCTATGAGAACGCTATGGTCCTAACTCGCTACGTTTCATGAGTTTACAGGAATGTTTACGTCCCAATCCAGAATATTTCAGTAGTCTACAGGAACTTTGTGTCCTAAGTTGGTACTATTTCGAGTCTACTGGAACGTTTACGTACAAACCAGTACGTTTCATGGGATCAGAGAAACATTTACTTCCTAAAGCAGCACATATCAAGCAAGAGTCCTCAGGAATGATGAAGTCTAAACCAACTACGTTATGAATGGTGAAAGGTGCTGAAAGTGATGGATGAGAACACGCTGAACGACCATATATGAACAAAGAGACGTTAACAAGTGAGGGGGAGAAATTGGTATTAAACCACTAATGACTACGTCACTGAGAAGGTGAATCTGGAGATTCTGGAGGTATACACACACGTCTTCTACAATCAACAATATTTTATCAAGAAAAACACCACTCGGGTTAGTAACTTTTTCATCACGACGGTATGACATTTGAGCAGAGCGGTACGATACTTTTATATGACGGTATGGTCTTTGACCTTGTCCTTTAAGTTTAGGTCAAAGATCCCGTTACAATACCAAAAGGCCGCATCCTTATGTTCAAGGGTCGTGCCATAGTATCCAAATTATGCAACCCCAGGGGATGGAATGGTTATGGGTTTCAGAGTGCATTGTGAGCGACTGCCACTCACCCTGCCTCCCATACGCCGCCACTATGTGGTAACCGTCATCGCATTTAATATTCATGTTCCGGTTGATTCTATTATATTCTCAAATGGCTAATAACTACAGCAACACTGCTGGTCTTCTATGGCTGCATCAAACATCTAACAGTCATAATTTTACTCATATAATTTGATTTTACCTTTAGCACTGAAAATCTTGCTTAGAATAAAAAGACAGCTGAAATCAGTTCCATAGGATACTGCATGATTTACAAACGTTAAACGAATGCCAGTCTGTGGTTTGTGCTTCGTCTTAAAACATTACAAACAACATGCTTTTCAGATACTCGTTTAAATAATCTAAAATTCCAAATACAAAAAAAAAAAATGGAACACCAAAAGCCAATGTTCTACATGCAACAGAATGGTTTTGGGAAAGGTTCATTTGTTGAACGCTGCAGTACATTCGTTACAACAGACTACCTCAAACTTACGCACAACATCTGTGAATGCAAAGCCGTGCCAAATTAGAGAATACCTTGACCAAATAGTAAAAACGATAATACCAGACATTGTTCTCATTATACCATATTTTTAATTCTCAGAAGAACTTCAGTGACGGAATATATAGCCTACTGATCAGGGCCTCTGAGAGGTGGGTGTAGGGGGTACATCGTACCCGGGTCCGGGGGTCCAAAAGGGGGCCCGGGAATTTCCTGGGATCTCAGAAAATGCAGAAAATCAACAGAGCACTCCATTCCACTCCTCTCTCATCTTCCATACCCTTTTTGGCCTTACAACTCATAGCATAAAACCATAGTGAATAAAAACAGGATGATTAATGGAGAAGGAAAAGGGACCCAAAAGAAACTTTGTACCCCCTGATAAAATTCCTCTCATGGGCCCTGTTGGAGAGAATGAATAGAAATGGATGACTGAGAGGGTATAAATATCAGAAGTGGAAGGAACAAGGAAAAGGAGGAAGGCAAGGACTAAATGGAAGGATAGAGTGAAAGATGCTGTGAAAGCTTGGGGCCTAAACATGCAGGAGGGTGCAACGCATGCAAGGGATAAAACAATTTGGAGCAATGCAGTTTACAGGGGCTCTTGTTTCAGTGCATGATACACAACAGCTAGAGAATAGGTGCAAGCAAATGGGTAATTTCTTCATCTTTTCCTGGTGCCACCTCTCTAGTGGAGGAAATGGCAGGCATGAATAAAAAAATAATTCTATTGCCTCTAGTAATCCTACAACGAGCATTTCTTCTTTCTCTTCCCTTTCATGTTTATCTGGTGTATGTTCTTCATCTAAATAAAAAAATGATCTAAGATTTACATCTGTTGAGCTCATGGTTAACTAATCTTTTTAATTTAGGTGTCACTCACTTTGCACCTAAGTCAATCTTTTTTGGATAATCAACCTCTGTGCATTTAGCATTCTCTTTATCTCCCTTTTCTTTATAATCAGCACTGATCTTTCATACTCCGCATTGTTCAGAAATTCTCATCTACTTGGCCATATGATTAGCAGATAGTTCAGTCTCTAACAGTACATATTATTCTATGAATATCTTCACTCACTGCCATAGGCACCTTAGTTTTAATGTCCACCAGGTTCCTGTCCCATTACATCAGTTGACATGCTCAGAATGATTTCCCCAGTCACCATAATTTAAACTCCTTGTCCACTAGTTTCAACCATTTATTTGCTTTGTGTTCGTCCCTTGTTCATCAGCCTCCAGAACATTTAGAATAGCCCCATCTGACCTTTACTAATCTTTAATCATTCTTCCTTCTTTTCTCTGTTTCCTGTGATCACTTCTTGATGGAGGCAAGTGTGAAATTTTGCAAAGGCCTTTAGAAAAGAAGAAATAGTATGGGTGGGAAGTGGATGGTGAAAATGAGTGAGTTTCAAAAAGAGGCTTGTACACAGAGATACCAAGAGAGATTTGGATGAAGAAAAGCAAAAGGAGAGAATAAACAAAACTTGGGGAGTGACCAAGGATTGGAAAGTATTTTAGGAAGTATTCCCTACAGATATGGGTAAATTGTGTAGTATGTGCAAGGAGGATGTGGGTGTTTGAGAAATGGTAGTACTGGTGGGATGAGGAAGTTGAGTTACTTGTGAAGAAGAGATGTGCTGTGTTTATGAAGGCAAAGGATTTGCACATGTTTCTCATGCATTTTAAACTTGCCAGCACCATTCTCTTTTAACTTTACAAATAGAAAAGGATCAAGCAACCTGACCAAGAGAATTTTCACAAAACATTGGAGATAACAATCATCTCCACCAGATGATATATTTGGTATGAAGATAGGTTTCCTTGCATATATATCAGAATTCAAATTCTTTTTTTTAAGAGCTTTGAGTTTATGACTATGTACACAGCAGTATAGAAAGATGAAGATCACCTTAAATGCTTTACAGGCTTTGTTAAACAGAAAGTATATAATCCTAAGACTGGAATGGACTCACTGATGGTCACCCCAGTTTCCCAAGCAGGAGCTAAGCAACGAGCAGGTCGTGCAGGGCGGACAGGACCTGGAAAAGCTTACAGACTGTACACTGAGCGTGCTTATAGGTAATTATAACTGTTGTTATTATTATTACTATTATTATTATTATTATTATTATTATTATTGTTATTATTATTATTATTATTATTATTATTATTATTATTATTATTA
>JAYMFT010091878.1:0-28205 GCA_038088735.1 Panulirus argus | reverse complement strand
GAAGTGGCCTGGCACCGCAGCCACTGTGAGAGGTGGCCTAGCACTGCAGCCACTGTGAGAGGTGGCCTGGTACTGCATCCCCTGTGAGAGGTGGCTTGACACTGCAGCCAGTATGAGAGGTGGCCTGGCACTGCAGCCAGTATGAGAGGTGGCCTGGCACTGCAGCCACTGTGAGAAGTGGCCTGGCACTGCAGCCACTGTGAGAAGTGGCCTGGCACCGCAGCCACTGTGAGAGGTGGCCTAGCACTGCAGCCACTGTGAGAGGTGGCCTGGTACTGCACCCACCGTGAGAGGTGGCTTGACACTGCAGCCAGTATGAGAGGTGGCCTGGCACTGCAGGCAGTATGAGAGTTGGCCTGGCGGAGGGTAACGGCTCACATCTGGATATAAGGTAGCACTGTTTCTGCTACATAACTGACATTGAGACTCCAAGTCAAAGTTTGACGACAAATTCATATGTTACACGAGGAACTGATCAGCTAAGTTGAAGAGCAGACAGCAAACGGGATCACTGCCTTCTTTACGTGAACAGTCATCAAAAATGTAAGAAACTGCTCCAGTGATGAATCCAATTCGTATAAACAATGAGGTTCGAAGCAGCTTGCCTGATCTCGACGTTCGGCAAGGTTCCCGCTCCTAAGTATATTTGTTTGCCTGCAATAAAGTGACAGACAGTGTTTTTTTAGGCACCGATGTTTAAGGTGATGCTAAGGTTCTCTTGTAGGCAGCTGTCTTCTGTCACAGAGAGAGATTTTCCACAAATTACTTTACCATTAAAATCATTTCATGGAAAGTTTCCATCAGTAAGTTCCTCGTCAGTTCACCAAGCTGATGCACATTTTTCCCAGTGGTCCAATCGCACGCATGGTCAATGATTTCCAACTGTTTAGGACTAATTACTGAGCTGATGATGTATGCTATGATGCTCGAGGTCAACCAAGAGCTCAGGCAATGGAAATCGAGAGCAAGCAGGTGGCTCGGCAGAGATTCCCGATGGTCCAAAAAAGTGGAGAAAGTCTCTCAAAAGTTGGTCTCACAAAACAGAACTCTTTCTGAGTTTTGTTAGATAAAGCTTTTAGCAATACTGCATCCTGACAATATGGATCTCTACATCACTTCAAAGGAACATGTCATGCACTCTGGGATCGGAAATGGAATGTGCACTGGGCATATATACTTAAACCTTTGACTCCATTCCTCTTGGAAAAGGAGATACGGCTGTCATTGTCACGGAGCGATTCCAGCGGTTACCATCGGTAGTTTCTGCTGCTGGTCTCTTCTGATCGTTTTGGCAAGAGAGGAAGTTCACGGACATTCCTGTACATCATCTGGGTAGGAAGAGACGTATCGGTTTCATGTTCCTTACTGTCGGAATGTGACAGCCACCCAACTGAAGAGAAGAGGAAAACGACTTCAGTGGAGAACATAGAAGAAATATTCAGAAGTGTGAGACGCATCTTTAGAAGTCTACCGATGGTCCATCCAAACTCTAGAGGAAGATGAACTGAGGAGGACTGAGTGTATCCATTTTTCCCGCCTTTACGGTCCTACAGAGCTCACATGGCGTACATGAACATATTCAGCCAGAAGGATCGGATGTTGGACAGATTCAACAAACGCAGGTCACTTGACAGCTGCATGTCTGTGGCAGCTCTGAGAGACATCAGTCTGGGCCTCAAGCCACGAGGTATCTCACCCAAATATACGTAGATCCCTCCTCCTTTGAGCGGCTTGAAGAGATAATAACGGGATGCCTTTACTCGACTGAGGACACCCCAGTGCACACCCCTTAACGTGTTTCAGCTGAAGATCAAGTGTGCCCGACTAAAGCTATGTCAAGTTTCGGGTAAATGAACGAAGAAACATCTAGCGTGTATGAACTGGGCGACGCGAGACAGTTCTGAAAATAACTCATAATTCCTCCCAGTCTACGAGGTTTGTTATTCCACCACGTTGTATTTCTTCATTCAGTCAGCTTTCTATTCATAAAATTTTTCCAAAATCTTATTTTGCTGCATAATACAATGAAACATTCAGTTATGTTTCAAATATTTTTCTTTTATCAAAATAATGTTGATACCCCATATATATAGTTAACATGATGCTGAATAACTGATCAGTTTGCAATATCTGGTTCCACATGTTGGTCAACTTTGAGCAAGACGAGTCAGTTTCGGACAGAAATGCTTTTCCTTTCATGCTTTTTTTCTTTACCAGAAATGTCTAGGTTCAAAGCAAGTTAAAATTTGACCCTTCTTGACCCACTGGTAAATTTCTCTGACCCGTAGAGAAGTCATGTGTTTGGGAGACCTTAGTAACATGCTCCTTGGGTATGAATTAACGGAGCCAAGTTGAAGCACTGATTTTCACAAACGTTCTGAAGTACTTGTCTCCAATGTGTTATAAGCTACTACTACATGTTAGTAAACCAGCGGTCTGATAAAGTTTGTATTGATCGTCAGTCTAACATACTGTAAGCCACAAGACAGTCGGTCATATACGTAAAGAGAATTACTACATCTGTCAGAATGAATTGGCATAAAAGTTCAAGAGTTCCTTATATCCATTTGTAATGAATGTGTTTTGTTCTCATCAGAGAAGCTGCTTCAGTTCTTGAAGAATTTATGGCTGAACTAAACGGACATGTTCTCATCAAGCTAACAAAACACCTTTCCATATTTTTGCCAAAGACCATTATAGACCAAGATGTTAGATATAGCAACAACTTGCTACCATTCTCAAACGCCTTCCGTGCGAACGATCCAGGAGACTAAAACACATTCGTCCAACATAACTTTACACAAAAACTTGCTGAAATTCTTTTATCAATAATTGGATCACGTCATGATTATAAAAGAAAAAACAGAAACCAGAGGAGAATGGCTTGAATGGTATCTCATAATGCCAGACAGAAGTTCATCCTCGTGTTCCACCGCTGGGAGGAATTACTAAAGGGTATGAGAGAGCGTCTGTGGACTCCTTGCAGACATCAGCACCATGGCCTACCTATCGCTACCACTCACGTGAAAAAAAACACCATACAAAATAAATGAAAGAAAAAAGGCAAAATAATGCAGTATTTCACAGCGACCGTCTCCCAGCCGCAGGCAAGATCTGGTCACACAAGCCAGGAGAGCGGGGGAAGTAGCGTCTGTTATTTCAGGTAAACAATTGAGTCAGAGTAGTAGGATGTATGAAGACTTGGAAATGTGTACTACCTCCACTTCTAGTAACTGTCAGACTTCGGCCTTCACTAGAAAGAAGCACAATATGAATATGAGAATGTGTAACTGGTTAGAAATAGAGAAACATACGAAATAGACACGCAGCAAATTAATGACTTTAAGGAACCAGAGGTGTGTTTTGCATGCGACTGTGACACTGACATAAAAAATTATGTGTCAAAACTGACGGCGGCAGTGACACGTTGGCTCACGATCACTTCAAGCGACGTGCTCCAGATCCCTTCCCTTAGTCGAATGCTTCTCTGAGAAGAAAGCTATCTTTGCTTCGAAGTCATGCGAGTCCAGAATAAAGGTTTAGCACTTTCGACAAAACTCTAAAGGTTTCAGTGGATGTAAAATACTGCAGTGGAAATTTCTTTACATAAACAACAAAATCTGGCGCGGCGAGTATATCACAATTGTTCTTCGTGTGTCATTATGCTGACCAATTCTGACTGTTATCCTTCTAGTACGTGTACATCAGGTATGGTTGGACACACAGGTACTGTACATTGACTTCTAGACCACAATCC
Source organism: Panulirus argus (assembly GCA_038088735.1). Classification (NCBI taxonomy): domain Eukaryota; kingdom Metazoa; phylum Arthropoda; class Malacostraca; order Decapoda; family Palinuridae; genus Panulirus; species Panulirus argus. The sequence continues at coordinate 24,448 of JAYMFT010091878.1, read as the reverse complement.
ATTCTACCAACCTGACCTATTTTCTTTTACTTTTATGTGATCGCTATTTCCCGCATAAGTAGGGCAGCGTTAGGAGCGGATGAACGAGTTTTAGAGGAAGACATCCTCGCTTGGCTCCTTCTGTTCCTCCTTTTGGAAACTGATACAGGAGGGGAGGATTTCCAGCCTCCAGTTTTAGTCTTCAGTGACATGCAGGAGATGCGTGGGCAGTACTCTCTATCCCCTGTCGCAAGGGACATCATCCTGGTATATATCTGATAGAAAACAAAATATGTTACATTTAACGGGCGAACTAACACTGAATAAATTTCATATACCGTTCGAACTACCCTATTCATTTACTTGAATGGTTGGCTGGCCGGTTGATTAGTTGACTGGGCTTAGTGGACAGCTACCCATGAGGAAGATCATTAAGCCTGCAGCCCTTGGAACGTATAAATTCCCTATACAATAATCCGACAAGAACCATTTGAACATACACAGGGGGAAGAAATGAAAAAGCAAAGATATTAAAAATAAAAGATAAAACATAAATTTGGGAACAGAGTTGGTAAGTGTGTAGTGTGTCTGGAAGGCAGCAAGGATTCGTTTCTGTTTTTCTCTGCTGGTCTTGGTTGGTGCACGCTATTTGTCCCAGTCAGTTGGCACAGCACCTGGATACTGGTGCAGCTGCCAGGAAGACTGAGAAAGGATAGGACAGACGGGCCTTCACCTTGGCCTGCAATACACACATCATCTACGAAATGTTAACCATCGGTGATCCTTCAGCTCGACATCAACAGAGAACCAGCACCAAAGGAAAACCACTTCCGCTCCGAACCATCAGCAGGCACATCCGCCCACCACACAAACTAGCCGCAAGCTAAAGCAGTCACACCCTAAAGCCAGCCCTGCCACAGAACTGAATCATCGAATCACCTTATATCATCTTGATCATTTCCGGTTCCCTGAGAAAGATTATCAATTTGTCAATCATACTGATGTTGACATCGAGGAGATTGGGCAAGGAAAAATATACATTTCTTTACTTTAGATATTGTATCAATTTTTTTCCTTTTTTTCACGGAATGTGTTGCAGTTTAGGAAGTGTTCTTTGGTAAGGTTTTTGGAGGATGTCGGGCATCTTGGCGGAAAGTTTCTCGTCAGGTGTGGTTGTAGATGGATGTTTTGTGTACGAGTAAGACGTAGGCGGACTGCCACCAATTACCACCTTCGCTTCTTCTTGTGGGAAGTCGGCCAGTCCGATACTTCCGGATTATATTTCCTTGTGACTCTCCGACTGATCCACTGACTTTGCCACAGAAGAAATATTGATTTCTCTGCCAAGGAAAAGCAGGACCCCTTGCTCCCGAGGGATCAGGACGACCCTCTCGAGTTCTGCCTTTACGTTGCCGGGAATGCTGCAAAAGGCACCCATAACAAGATGTCTTTATTACAGGAATTTGAATGATTAATGGTATTGCCCCGAGTTTCATTTGATTCTGTATAGCCCAAATTGATTACAAATCTGTAAAAATTACTTATTTACTATTAGCTGAATTGATCATATAATCTATGGTTTTATCAATGGTAAATAATTCCGCGCAAGAAACGGATGTATCTTTTGGAAAACTGAACCTAAGGGAACATTCATTCAACCAAACACTTGCGCCCACACATCCATCCTACTTGGAACCAGCTGTGTAGAAATGGACATATGACAAGAGATCTACGATGACTCCGGCGCGTTCCTTCTCCTCATGGGAAACCTCTTCGTCTCAACTTTTATTCTCAACTCCTTCCACGGAGCCATATTATTCCTGACCAGCCTGCCTAACGACTTATTGCACTTTCAAACAAGAATTTTTAGTGAGGAAGTTTATTCTGAGGGCAAGGGACCCGATGCCTCGTCGACGACCTGTTCGTACTGTTTACATGAGTTTACCTGAGAAAGAGACACAACAGGAGGCCTGATTGGTCCACGACAGGGTTATCTGGAAAAAAGTTTAACTTGACAAGAGAATGTAATTACGCTCAACAGTTTCTTAAGCTATCACCGACTCCCCGCTGCTGCATATTAGCCTTCCACTGTCCCCGTTACCGCTGTCGTTTATACAGTTTATTTCTCGCGTTTTCTCACAGCATACCTGAATTTATAAAGTATTTGTTTAAACGACTTTGAAGGTATTTATAGTCTTAGTATTTACTAGGTCTTACGGTAACTTATTCCAGTGCTCAACACACCTATAGGAAAAGAAGCTTTTCCCACGTCCGTACGACATCTTTTGACTTAGAGTTTTATTCCATTTGTCCAGGTAACCGTATTTTCTTGTATTTCGAAAAGATGCTCGTGATTTACGTTATCGAACTTGTTCAGAATTTTGAGCACTTGGATTAAGTCGTCGCGAAGTCTACGTTTTTTAAGGGAGAAGAGACCCAAACGTTTTAGCCTTTCTTCGTATGCCAGATTTCTAAGGGATGGGATCAATTTTTCTCGCGTCTTTGTACTTGCTCTAATGTTTTCTCGTCTTTTTAATAGTTTGGGAACCAAAACTGGACCGCATATTCAAGGTGTGGTCGTACTAGAGAATTATAAAGTGTGAGAATTGTTTTTAGTGACTTGTAACCTATGATCCTGGCTATGAAACCTAACATTTGGTTACCTTTTATACTTGTTGCTTGACAATGTTTAACGTGAAGCCAATGACTTTTCCTCCTTTACGCGCTCAATCGAAATATTTTGGTCTAAAACCATTTACCGTACACTATAAAATTCAGACTCCACTTGGATCAGTCGTGAATCAACTTCAGCTTTTTCATTTAATGTTCCCTGTAATTTGAGCTGCACCTGCGAAAAACTTCGTGTTTTCATTTGCCCAGTCGAAGCCTTTCGATCTGCTTCCATGGCCACCAACTCTATTAAGAACCTGAGCACGAGCCGCATTAGTATTATGAATCTGCACTTGTAACTCTGACGGCTGTGCGCTATAGGCTGCACATCCTGCCCTGCTCGTTTGCCTTCATGGGCTCTGATGTGCTCCTCATACTGCTAGCACGTTTGAGTGAGCTCTGCATATTCTTGATGAAGCATCTTTGCTTGCATTTCTTCCACATCAAGTGAGGAACGTAAGGTGGTCACTTCATCCTCATTGCTGGCATTCTGCGATTGCTCCACTAGATGCTGTTGCTGCTGAAGCTTTGTTTGGTATTCTTGCTCTAAGGCTGAACGTAATTTACTTAAGCGAGACGATGAGCAGCAACGCTTCTCGTCCCGGTCATCAGAAAACCACACTTCAGCGTTAACTCATCAGGAGGCAGCTGAAGAGAAAGCACTTTTACCCGTTTCCACCCGGAACACTAGTGCACGCTAGAGCTCCAAGACACATTCGCAGACATTTATTCTGCAACGCATCTAATCTCAGAGAAAAATCGCTTGCTGAAGCATACACCTGTGAAGCACAGTCTAGCTTCGATTTGGTAAGGAACTTTCACAGCATTGATAAAGATTTTCTTTTGGTTCCCCAAACCGAACCTATAAGACACATAAGAATACTTACTATTTTGTTACAATTTAATACCAAATAGTCAATATGCTTCTTCAAGTTTAATCTCTGATCAACATTCAGCCTTGTGTTATTTCGAAAGAGAACTGGGTTGTTTAATTCTAGCTGCAAATTCGGAAATTCATTTTTTCGGATAAAAAAAAAAAATGCGACACCTTTACATGTTGAAAACCTAAATCCCCACTGTAGCGCCCAGCGATGAACCGACTCAAGTTCAAGTTGAACCCATTCAGCCAAAAATTATACAGTTTGGGGGGAGCTTCATATTGCACAGTCTTAATGGTTTTGAGAGACAGAGGCTAGAGAAAGAGTATCATTGATCATAATGCTGTATAATGCTGGTCTCAGAGCACTACCTTGCGGCATTCCATTCTGCAAGACAAATGTATCCAAGATTATGTTAGATGCTGCAATCTTGACAGCAAATATTATATCATATAAAAGTAAACGCTTAAAAATGGGTGAATTGCCTTTAAATCTGATATCATAAAGTTTGCTTAAGATTCCATCTCTTCATGTCCAGGCAAACGCTTTTCTTCAAATCTAAAAACCCCCTCAAAAATCTTTTCCACAAAGTGTCTGAAATATTATGTTTTAAATCTATTAAATGGTCCATTGTGCTTTTGTGTTTACGAAATGCCCACTGTTGATCCTTTGATTAATTTTGTAATCTTATTAACAGAGCCTTTTATTAACAGTTCTTTCCATAAGTGCTGTGAGTCTTATGGGATGATGTGACGTGCACAAAGTCCCATTAAGTTTGGAAACATTCAAGACCTCCAAATCTCACTGCACAGTGCTAACAACTTAGGTTAGCTTGACTAAGATGGTGAATCGTCTGATTAGTCATCCTGCTGTGTCCCGGGCTAGAAGCTTCCAAGGTTTGAGGAGAAGTAACTATTTAACAGTGAATGAAATATAGCAATGAATGTTTCCATCTTCCGTGGCAAGGTCATTCACTGTTTGCTTGGCCTGATGCTTATGATATATGAACCGTTGATCTTAACTCTCCGAGCTGTTTACATATGTCTGACATTTTCCTGATTATACTGTTGGTTATGTCACAGAGAGAGTTAATTACTTCGTTACACGGATTGAATTTCCTGGTCAAACGGAGGGAATTGCCTGGTCACAATGAGGGAATCACTTAGTCGCACATAGAAAATTACCTGGTCACACAGATGGAATTATCAGGTCACGCGGAGGGAATTGCCTTTTCACACGGAGAGAATTACCTGGTCATGCGGATGGAATCACCTAGTCACACGGAGACAATTACCTGGTCATACGGAGGGAATTACCTGGCCACACAGAGGGAATTATCTGGTAACTCGGGGGAAATTCCTGGCCACACGGAAGGAATTATCTGGTCACACGGAGGGAATTACCTGGTCACACGGAGGGAATTACGTGGTCACACAGAAGGAATTACCTGGTCATATAGGGGGAATTACCTGGTCACACAGAAGGAATTACCTGGTCATATGAAGGGCTTTGCCTGGCCTCATGGATTGAATTTCTTGGTCACACGGAGGGAAGTACCTCGTTACACGAAGGGAATTACCTTGTCACACTGTGATAATCAACTGATTACACGAAGGGAATTACCTATTCACACGGAGGGGATTACCTTGTCACACGAAGGGAATTACCTGGTTACACGGAGGGAAGCACCTGGTCACAAGGCGGGAATTAACTGATCAAACGGAGGGAATTATCTGGTTACATGGAGGGAATTACCTGTTCACACGGGAGCACCTGGTCATACGGAGGGAATCACATGGTCACATGGAGGAAATTAACTGATCAAACGGAGGAAATTACTTGGTCACAAGAAGGGAACTACCTGGTCATACGAAGGGAAGCACCTAGTCACACGAGAGTAATTTTGTGGTCATACGGAGGGAATTACCTGGTCAATCAGAGAGAATTACTTTACCATAAGGAGGGAATTACCTAGTCACACAGAGAGACTTACCTAGTCACACGGAGGGAATTACCTTGTCACACGGAGGGAAGCAATTTGGTCACACGGAGGGAATTATCTGGTGACATAGAAGATATTAACTAGTCACACAAAGGGAATTACCTTTTCACAGTTAGGGAATTACTTGGTCACATGGAGGGACTTACTTGGTTATACGGAGGGAATTACCTGGTCACAGAGAAGAAATTACTTGGTCACACAAAGGGAATTAGCTTTCACGGTTAGGGAATCACTTGGTCACACAGAAGGAATTACTTGGTTAAACGGAGGGGATTACCTGGTCACAGTGAATAAATTACCTTGTTACACGGAGATAATGAAATGGTCACAGGGAGGGAATTACCTGGTTACATGGAAGGAAGCACCTGGTCACACGGAGCGAATTACATGGTCACACACAGCGAATTACCTGGTCAAAGAGAAAGAATTAACTAATCAAAAGGAGGGTACTACTTGGTCACTCGGAGGGAATTACCTTATCACACGGAGGGCATTACTTGGTCACATGGAGGGAGCAACCTGCTCTCACGTAGGGAATTACCTGGTCTCATAGAGGGAATTCCTTTGCGAAACGTAGGGAATTTCCTGGTCACAGAGAAGGAATTACACTGGCACACGGAGGTAATCAAATAGTCACGGAGAAGAAAACACCTGGTCACACGGAGGGAGTTACCTGGTCACACGGAAGGAAGCACCTGATTACACGGAGGGAAATACCTGGTCATACGGAGGGAATAAACCTGGACACGCGGAGGGAATTACTTGGTCACACGGAGGGAATTACCTGACCAAATGGAAGGCATTACCTGGTTAAACGGAGGGAATTACTTGGACACACTGAGGGAATTACTTGGTCATGCGTATGGAATTACCTGGTCAAACAGAGGAAGTTACTTGGTCACATGGAGGGAATTACCTGGTCATACTGAGGAAATCACCTAGTCACACGGAGGGAATTACTTGGTCACGCGGATGGAGTTATTCGGTCACACAAAATGTACTATCTAGTCACACGGAGGGAATCAACTGGTCACCAGGAGGGAATTACCTAGTCACACTGAGGAAAGTTCCTGGTAACACGGAGGGAATCACCTGGTCAAACGCAGGGAATTACCTGTTTACAAGCAGGAAATCACCTGGTCACACGGAGGGAATCATCTGCTCAAAGGGAAGGAATTACTTGGTCATACAAAAGGAATTACCTGGACATACAGAGTGTAGCACCTGGTCACATGGAGGGAAGCACCTTGTCACACGTAGGTAATTACCTGGTAACACGGCGGGAATTACATGGTCATATGGAGGAAATTACTTCGTCATACGGAGAGAATTACTAGGTCACACAAAAGGAATTACCAGGTCAAGCAGATGGAATATCCTGGGCATGCGGAGTGAATTATCTGGTCACACGGAGGGAATTGCATGCTCGTACGGATAGAATTACTTAGTCAAACGGAGGGTATTAACTGGTCACACGAAGGGAATAACCTGGTCAACGGAGGTAAGCACCTGGTCAAAGAGATGGAATTACTTGGTGTCTTGGAGGAAATTTCCTGGTCATACAGAGGGAAATACCTGCTCACAAGGAGGGAATTTCCTTGTCATACGGAAAGATTTACCTAGTCACAAGGCAGGAATTACATTTTTCACGCGTAGGGAATCGTCTGGTCACACGGAGGGAATTACCTGGTCATATTGGGGAAATTACCTGGTCATATGAAGGGTATTGCTTGGGCTCACGGATTGAATTACTTGGTCACACGGAGGGAATTGCCTCGTTACACAAAGGGAATTACCTTGTCACACTGTGATAATTAACTGATCACACGGAGGGAATCACCTAGTCACACGGAGGGGATTACCTGGTCACACGGAGGGAATTACCTGGTTACACGGAGGGAAGCACCTGGTCACACGGAGCGAATTACTTGGTTACACAGAAGAAATTAGATAATCACACTGAGGGAATTAACTGGTCACCAGGACTGAATTACTTTGTCAGATAGAGGGAATTATTTGGTTACACGGAGGTAGTTACATAGTCACACAGAGAGGAAATAACTGGTCACACGGAGGAAAGCACCTAGTCACACGGAGGGAATTAAATGGTCACACAAGGGGAATTCCCTGGTCACACGGAGGGAGTTACCTAGTCACACAGAGGGATATAAATGTTCACACGGATGGAAGCCCCTGCTCACACAGAGGGAATTACATTTCTCTCTCAAAGGGAATCGCCTCGTCACACGGAGGGAATTACCTGGTCTTACGGAGGGTACTGCCTAGCCCCACGGAGGGAATTACCTGGCTACCCGAAGGAATTACCTTGTCACACTGAGAGAGTTAACTGAGGGAATCACCTGGTCACACGAAGGGAATTACCTAGTCACAAGCAGGGAATTACATGGTCACACGGTGGGAAACACCTCGTCACACGGAGGGAATTATCTGCTGAATCGGAGGGAATTACTTTGTCACACGATAGGAATTACCTGGGCATACGGAGGGTAGCACTTGGTCACATGGAGGGAAGCACCTGGACACACGAAAGTACCTGTTCACACGGAGGGAATGACCTGGTCATACGGAGGGCATTATTTCGTCATACGGAGGGGATAACCTGGTCACAGAAAAGGAATTTTCTGGTCACACAGAGGGTATTTCCTGGTCACACGGAGGGAATTATTTGTTCACACAGAGGGAATTACATGGTCACACGGATGGAAATGCCTGGTCAAACGGAGGGAATTACCTGGTAGCATGAAGGGAATTACCTGGTCAACGGAATTAAGCAACTGGCGAAAGGGAAGGAATTACTTGGTCTCATGGAGGGAATTTTCTGGTCACACAGAAGGAATTACCTGGTCACAAGGATGGAATTACCTTGTCACACGGAAGGAATTACCTGGTCACACGGCGGGAATTACATTTTTCACACGGAGTGAATCGCTTGGTCACACGGAGGGAATTACCTGGCCACACGGAGGGAATTTCCTAGTCACATTGAGGGAATTACCTGGTCTCTGGGGAGGGAGTTACTTTATCTCACCGATGGAATTACTGGACCACACGGAGGCAATTACTTAGTCACACAGAAGGAACTATCTCGTCACACTGAGGGAAGCACCTAGCCACACTGAGGGAATTACCTGGTCACACGGAAGGATGCTCCTGTTCACTCGAAGAGAAATTTCTGGTCACACTGAGGAATTACCTGGTCACAAGGAGGGAATTACCTGGTCACACTGATGGAATTACCTCGTCACACGGAGGGAATTACCTCGTCACACGGAGGGAGTTCCTTGGTCACACGGAGAGAATTAACCTGGTCACTCGGAGGGAAATGCCTGGTCAGAGAGAAGGAATTACTTCGTCACACGGAGGGAATTACCTGGCCACACGGAGAGAATTACCTTGTCATTCGGAGGAAAATACCTGGTCACAGAGAAGGAATTACCTGGTCACACGGAGGGAATCACCTGGTCACACGGAGGGAATTACCTGGTTATAGGAAGGGCATCACTTAGTCGCAGTGAGAGAATTACCGGGTCAGACGGAAGGAATTACATTTTTCACTCGGAGAGAATCGCCTAGTCACACGGAGGGAAATAACTGGTCACACGGAGGAAATTACATGGTCACACGGAGGGAATCAATTGGTCACACGAAGGGAATTACCTTGCCACACGGAGAGAAGTAACTGGTCATACGGTTGGAATCACCTAGTCATACGAATGGAAATACCTGGCCACCTGGAGGGAATTACCAGGTCATACGGAAGAATTGCCTTGATTACAAAAAGGGATTTATCTGGTCACATGAAGGGAATTATTTGGTCACACCTAGGAAATTACCTGGTTACACGGAGGGATTTACCTGTTGACAAGGATGGAATTATCTGGTCACACGGAAGGAATTACCTGGACACACAGAGGGAATTACATGGTCACACTTAGGGAATTACCTGGTCACTCGGAGGGAGTTACATGGTCACACGGAGGGAAATGCCTGGTCACAGAGAAGGAATTAACTGGTCATACGGATGGAATTTCCTGGTCATACAGAATGAATTACCGGTCACGTGGAAGGAATTACCTTGTCACAAAGAGGGAATTACCCAGTTACACGGAGGGTATTGCCTGGTTCTGAAGGAAGGAATTATTTGGTCACACGGAGGGAATTACCCGGTTACCTGGAGGGAATTACCTTGTCACACGGAGGGAAGCCCCTAGTCACATAAAAGGACTTACTTGGTCACAAAAAGGGAATTACCTTTTCACATTTAGGGAATTACTTAGTCACACGGAGGGAATTGCCTGGATACACGGAGGGAAGCACCTGGTCACACGGAGCGAATTACCTGGTTACACAGAAGGAATTAAGTAATCACACCGAGGGAATACCTGGTCATTCGGATAGAATTACCTTGTCAAACTCAGGGAATTACTTGGTCACACGGAGGGAATTACCACGTCACACGGAGAGAATTACCTTGTCACACAGAAGGAATCAATTGGTCACACGGAAGGGATTACCTTTTCACACTTAGGGAATTATTTGTTCACACGGAGGGAATTACCATGTCTCACTGAGAGAATTTCCTAATCACACGGAGGGAATTCACTGATCACACAGAGGGAATTACCTAGACATACGGAGGAAATCACCTGTTCACACGGAGGGAATTGCCTTGATACACGGAGGGAAGCACTTGGTCACAGGGAATGAATTACCAGGTCACACAGAAGGAATTAACTAATCACACGGAGAGGATTACCTAGTCACTCGGAGGGAGTTACCTTGTCACTTGGAGGTAATTATACTTAGTGATACGGATGAAATTATCTAGTCACACAGAGGAAATTAAGTGCTCACAAGTAGTGAAGCACCTAATCACAAGGAGGAAATTACCTTATCACGCGGAGGGAATTATCTGGCCATACGAAGAAAATTACCTGGTCACACAGAGGGAATTACTTGGCTATACGGAGGGAATTACCTGGTCAAAGGGAAGGAATTATCTTGTTACGCGGAGGGAATGAAATTGTCACAGGTAGGGAATTTCCTGGTCACACTGAATTACCTGGTCACACAAAATGAATTACCTGGTCACACGGCGAGAATTACCCTGTTTTGCTGAGGGATTTACCTGGTTACATGCAGGGTATTACCTGGTCTGACGGAGGGAATTACTTGGTCACACGGAGGAAATTACCTGGTTACATGGAGGGAATTACCTTGTCACACGGAGGGAAGCATCATGTCTCACGGAGGGAATTACCTGGTCACTTAAATTACCTGGTCACACAAAAGGAATTACCTTTTCACAGCTGGGTAATTATTTGGTCGCAGGGAGAGAATTACTTGGTCACACTTAAGGATTGGACTGGATACACGGAGGGAAGCACTTGGTCACACAGAGCGAATGACCTGGTCACACATTAGGAGTTAATTAATCACACCGAAGGAATACCTGGTCAATCGAATGGAATTACCATGACACACGGAGGGAATTACCTTGTCACACAGGGAAGGAATTACCTGGTCAAACGGAGGGAGTTACCTAGCCACACAGAGGGAAATAACTAGTCACATGGAGGGAAGCACCTGGTTATACGGAGGGAATTACCCGATCACAAGAATGGAATTACCCGGTCACATGGAGGGAATTACCTGGTCGCATGGAGGGAATTTCCTGGTCACACGGAGGGAATTACCTGGTCAAACGAAGTGAGTTACATAGCCACACTAAGGGATTTTAATGGTCACACCGAGGGAATCACCTAGTCATACATAGGAAATTCCCTGGTCACTCGGATGGAATTACCTGGTAACACGGAGGGAATCACCTAGTCACACTCAAGAAATTACCTGGTCACATGGAGGGATTTACCTGGTCACACGGAGGGAATCACGTGGTCACACGGAGGGAATTAACTGATCAAACAGAGGGAATTACCTGGTCACAAGAAGGGAATTTCCTGGTCATACGGAAGGAAGCACCTAGTCACACGTAGGTAATTTCGTGGTCAGACGCAGGGAATTACCTGGCCATTCAGTGAAAATTACTTCATCATAAGAAGGGAATTACCTGACCACACAGAAAGAATTACCCAGTCACACGGAGGTAATTACCTGGTGTCACGGAGGGAATTACATGGTCACACAGAGAGAATCACCTTGTCAAACGGATGGAATTACCTAGTCACACGTAGGGAATTACCTGGTCAACGGAGGTAAGCACCTAGTTCATATGGAAGGAATCACCTAGTCACGCAGAGAGAATTACTTGGTCACAGGGAGGGAATTACCTGGTCAGACGGAGAGAATTACCTGGTCATACGGATGCAATCATCTAGTCACACGGAGGCAATTACCGGGTCACATGGAGGGAATTTCCTGGTCAAAAGGAGAGCATTACCTGGTTACAGGGAAGGAACTATATGGTTTGATGGAGCTGATTAGTTGATCACACGGAGGAAATAACCTGGTCACACGGAGGGAGTTACCTGGTTACAAGGAAGGAACTATCTGGTCACACGGAGGGATGCACCTGGTCGAAGGGAGGGAATTACCTGGTCACACGGAGGGAATTACCTGGTCATACAGAAGGAATTACTTGGTCACGCTTAGGGAATTACTTGGCCACACAGAGGGAATAACTTCATCACACGGAGGGAATTATCTTTTCACACGGAGGGAATTACTTGGTTATACGGAGGGTATTGCTTGGCCTCACGGAGGGAATTACTTGGTCACACGGAGGGAATTACCTGGTTACATGAAGGGAGTTACTTAGCCACATGGAGGGAAATAACTAGTTACACGGAGGGAAGCACCTCCACTCATGGAGAGAATTACCTAGTCTTATAGAGGAAATTTCTTTGCGAAACGGAGGGAATTTCCTGGTCACAGAAAAGGAATTACATTGTCACACGGAGGTAATAAAATGGTCACGCAGAAGGAATTACCTAGTCACACGGAGGGTAGCACTTCGTCACACGGAGGGAATTACCTGGTCATAAGGAGGGAATAAACCTGGACACACAGAGGGAATTACTTGGTCACACTGAGGGTATTTCCTAGCAACACGGGGGAATTTCCTTGTCAAACGGAGGGAGTTTCGTAGTCAACCGAGAGAAGCAGCTGGTCACACTGAGGGAATTACTTGGACACAGTGAGAGAATTACTTGGTCGCACGGAAGGAATTACCTGGTAAAACAGAGGAACTTACCTGTTCACATGGAGGGAATTACCTGGTCATACTGAGGGAATCACCTAGTCACAAGGAGGGAATTGATTGGTCACCCGGAGGGAATTACCTGGTCACACTGAGGAAATTACCTGGTAACACGGAGGGAATTACCTAGTCAAACGCAGGGAATTGCATGGTCACACGGAGGGAATTACCTGGTCACACTGAGGGAAGCACCTGGTCACATGGAAAGAATCACCTGGTCAGACGGAGGGAATTATCTACTCAAAAGGAGGGAACTACCTGGTCACACTCAGAAAATTACCTGGTAACACGGAGGGAATCACCTTGTCAAATGCAGGGAATTGCATGGTCACACGGAGGGAATTACTGGGACATACGGAGTTAGCACCTGGTCACATGGAGGAAAGCACCTTTTCACACGGAGGTAATTACCTGTTACACAGAGGAAATTACTTGGTCATACGGAGGGAATAATCTGGTCAATCTGAGGGAATATCCTGGTCACACGGAGGGAATTACATGGTCACACAGATGGAACTTCGTGGTCAAACGGAGGGAATTATCTGTTCATACGGAGGGAATTACCTGTTCACACAGAGAGAATTTTCATGGTTACACGGATGGAATTACCTGGTCACAAGGAGGGAATTACCTTGTCACACTAAAGGACTTACCTAGTCACACGGCGGGAATTACATATTTCACACGGAGGAAACCGCTTGGTCACACGGACGGAATTACCTGGTCACACAAAAGGAATCACCTGGTCACACGGAGGAATTATCTGTTTACATGGAGGGAATTACCTGGTTACAAGGAGGTAATTAAATGTTCATACGGGGGGAATCACCTAGTCACACAGAGGGAATTACCTGGTCACAGGGAAGGGAATTACTAGATCACACGGATGAAATTACCTAGTCACACAGAATGAACTAGCTCGTCACACGTAGGGAAGCGCTAGTCACACGGAGTGAATTACCTGTTCACAAGGAAGGAATTACCTGGTCACACTGATGGAATTGCCTAGTCACACGGAGGGAATTACCTGGTCACACAGAGGGAATTAGCTGGTCACACAGAGGGAATTACCTGGTCACATGTTGGACATTACCTGGTCTCAAAATTTCAATTACTTGTTCACACGGAAAGAATTACATTTTTCACAAGGAGGGAATCGCCTAGTCACATGGAGGGATTACCTGGTCACACGGAGGGAGTTATCTGGTCACAGGGAGGGAATTCTTGTTCACACAGAGGAAATTACATGGTCATACGGAAGGATTCCCTAGTCACACGGAGGCAATTACCGAGTCACACGCAGGGAATTACAAGTTTTCTAGGGAGGGAATTTCTTGGTCATACTGAGGGAATTTCCTGATCATACGGTGGGAGTTACCTGGTCACACAAAAGGAATTACCTGGTCACACAAAAGGAATTACCTGGTCACACGGAGGGAATTATCTGGTCACTCGGAGGGAATTACCTGGTCACATGGAAGAAAATACATGGTTACAGAGAAGGAATTACCTGGTCACAGGAAGGGACTTACCTGGTCATAGGGAGGGAATCAACTAGTCACACTGAGTGAATTTACGGGTCAGACGGAGGGAACTATCTTGTCACATGGAGAGAATTACCTGGTCAGACGGAGGGAATTACATTTTTCACACGGAGGGAATCGCCAAGTCACACGGAGGGAAATACCAGGTCACACACAAGGAATTTCCTATTCACACGGAGGGAATTATCTGTTCATACGGATGGAATCCCCTAATCACACGGAGGTAATTACCGAGTCACACGGAGGAATTACCAGGTCTGAAGGAAAGGAATTTCTATGTCACAGTGAGGGAATTTCCTGCTCATACGGAGGGAATTATCTAATCTGACGGAGCTAATTACTTGATCACACTAAGTGAATTACCTGGCTACAGGAGAGAGTCACCTGTTCAAACAAAAGGAACTATCTGGTCACACGGAGGGAATTACCTTGTCACAGAGAGGGAATTACATGGTCACACTTAGGTAATTACCTGGTTACACCCAGGGAATAACTTGATCACACAGAGGGAATTACCTGGTCATATGGAGGGTATTGCCTGGCCTAATGGAGGGAATTACTTGGTCACAGGGAGGAAATTACCTGGTTCCACGGAGGGAATTACCTTGTCATGCTGAGAGAATTAGCTGATCACACGGAGGGAATCTCCTGGTCACACGGAAAGAATTACCTAGACACACGGAGCGAATTACCTAGTCACACAGACGGATTTAACTAATCACACGGAGGGAATTACCTGGTCACTTGGAGGTAATTACCTTGTCACAAGGAGGGAATTACCTGGTTACACGGAGGGAGTTACCTAGTCGCACAGAAGGAGATAACAGGTCACGGGGAGGGAATTACGTGGTCAAAAATAGGGAATTACCTGGTTAAACGGAGGGAACTAAGTGGTCACATAGAGGGAATTCTTCGGCGAAACGGATGGAATTTTCTGGTCACAGAGAAGGAATTACATTGTCATACAAAGGTAATTATACGGTCACGCAGGAAGAATTATCTGGTCACAAGGAGGGAGTTACCTGTTCACACGGAGGGAAGTACCTGGTCACACGGAGGGAATTACCTGGTCATATGGAAGGAATTACCTGGACATACGGAGGGAATTGCCTGGTCACACTGAGGGAATTACTTGGTCAGACAGATGGAATTACCTCTTCACATGGCGGGAATCACCTGATCATTCTGAGTGAATCACCTAGTCACACGGAGGGGATTACTTTGTCATACGGAGGGAGTTACTTGGTCACACAAAATGTACTACCTAGTCACACGGAGGGAATTAATTGGTCACCCGGAAGAAATTACCTGTTCACACGGAGGAAATCACCTGGTAACACGGAGGTAATCACCTAGTCACACGGAGGGAAATACCTGGGCATACGGAGGGTATCACCTGGTCACATAGGGAGAAGTACCTTGTCACAAGGAGGTAAATACCTGGTCAAACGGAGGGAATTACCTGGTCAATATGAGGGAATCACTAAGTCATACGGAGGGAATTGCCTGGTCACTCAGAAGGAATTACCTGGTCACACGGAGGGAATTTTCTGGTTACACGGGGGAAATTATCTGGTCACATGAAGGGAATTTTCTGTTCAAACGGAGGGAATTACATGGTCACGCGGATGGAATTACTTGGTCAAAGGGAGGGAATTACCTGGTCACACGAAGGAAATTACTTGGTCAGAGGCCAGGTATTACTTTTTCACACGGAGGGAATCGCTTGGTCACACGGAGGGAGTTACCTGGTCACACGGAGGGAATTACCTGGTCACATGTAGGGAATTACCTGGTCATACGATGGGAATCACCTAGTTACACGGAGGAATTACCGGTTCACACGGTGGGAATTACCTGGTCTCAGGGGAGGGAATTACTTGGTCAGACGGAGGGAATTACCTGGCCACACGGAGGGAATTTCTAATTACCTATTCACACAGTGTGAATAACCTGGTCTCATGAGGGAATAATTTATGCCAAGGAGCTGATTACCTGGTCACACGGAGGGAATTACTTGGTCACACAAAAGGAAATACCTCGTCACAGGGAGGGAATTATCTGGTCTTAGGGAGGGAATCAGTAACATTAAGGGACTTACCGGGTCACACGGAGGGAATTACCTTGTCATATGGAGGGACGGAGAGAATTACATTTTTCACATGGAGGAAATCGCCTAGTCACAAGGAGGGAATTACCTGGTCACACAGAAGAAATTACCTGGTAACATGAAGGGAATTTTCTGGTCACAGGGAGGGAATTACCTGGTCACACTGAAGGAATTACCTGATCATACGGATGGAATCCCCTAGTCACACGGAGGTAATCATCAGGTTACACGGAGGGAAATACCAGGTTTCAAGGGAGGGTACCACTTGGTCAAACGGAGGGAATTTTCATGTCAAACGCAGGGAATTATCTGCTCTGACGGAGCTAATTACATAATCACACGGAAGGAATTACCTGGTTACACAGAGGGATCCACATGGTCACAGGGAAAGAAATTACCTGGTTACTCATTGGGAATTACCTGGCTACACGGAGGGAGGCATATGGTCACACGTAAGGAATTACCTGGCCACACAGAGGGAATTATCTGGTCATACGGAGGGAATCACCTAGCCACAAGGAGGCAATTACCAGGCCACACGGAGGGAATTGCCTGGTCTCAGGGGAGGGAATTACTTGGTCACAGGGAGCTAATTACTCGATCACATGGAGGGAATTAACTAGTTACAAGCAGGCTATTACCTACTCACACAAAGGGAACTACCTCGTCATATGGAGGGAAACACCTGGTCACACGGAGGGAATTACCTGGTAACACGGAGGGATGCACTTGGTCACTCGAAAAAATTACCTGGTCACACAGAGGGAATTACCTGGTCACACGTTGGGAATTACCTGGTCTCACGGTTTTAATTACTTGGTCACAGGGTGGGAATTACATTCTTCACACGGAGGGAATAGCCTAGTCAAACGGAAGGAATTACCTGGTCACACAAAAGGAGTTACCTGGTCATAGGGAGGGAATTATCTGCTCACTCGGAATGAATTACCTTGTCACACGGAGGAATTGCCTTGTCACATGGAGGAAATTACCTGGTCAGACGGAGGTAATTACATTTCTCACACGGATGAAATCGCCTAGTCACACGGAGGGAATTACTTGGTCACACGGAAGGAAACACCTGGTCACACATAAGGAATTATCTGGTAACACGGAGGGAATTTTCTGGTCACGGGGAAGGAATTACCTGCTCATACGCATGGAATCCCCTAGTCACACGGAGGCAATTACTGTGTCACAGGAAGGGGATTACCAGGTCTCAAGGGAGGGAATTACTTAGTCACACAGAGTGAATTTCCATATCACAGAGAGAAAATTACCAGGTCACACGGAGGGAATTATCTGATCTGATGTAGTTAATTACTTTTTCACAAGGAAGGAGTTACCTGGTTACACGGAGGGAGTCACCTGTTCACTCAGAAGGAACTATCTGGTCACAAGGAAGGACACACCTGGTCACACGGAGGGAAATACCTGGTCATTCGTTGGGAATTACCTGGTCATTTGGAGGGATGCACCTGGTCATTCGAAGGGAATAACCTGGTCACACAGAGGAAATTACCTGGTCACACGTTGGGAATTACATGGTCTCACGGTTTTAATTACTTGGTCACACGGAGGGAATAGCCTAGTCATACGGAGGGAATTACCTGACCATACAAAAGAAATTACCTGGTCGGGGGGGGGGGAATTATCTAGTCACTCGGAGATAATTAACTGGTCACACGAAGGGAATTACCTGGTCGTAGGAGGGAATCACCCAGTCAAACTGAGGGAATTTCCGGGTCACAAGGAGGGAATTACTTTGTCACACGAAAGGAATTACCTAGTCACAAGGCGGAAATTACATTTTTCACTAAGAGGGAATCGCATGGTCACACGGAGGGAATGACCTGGTCACACGGATGGAATTACCTGGTCACACAGGGGGAATTACCTGGTCACAAGGAGGGAATTATCTTGTCACAAGGAGGGAATTACCTTGTCTCTGGAAGGGAATTACTTGGTCACATGGAGAGAATGACCTGGCCACACGCAGGGAATCACTTGTTCACATGAGAGAATTGGAATTACCTTGTCACACGGAGGGAATAACTTGATCACACAGAGGGAATTACCTGGTATGAGGGAGTTGATTGCTTGATCAAACGGAGGGAATTACCTGGTCAAACGGAGGCAATTACCTGTTTACACAGAAGAAACTACCTCGTCACACTGAGGGAAATATCTTGTCACACGGAGGGTATTACCTGGTCACATGGAGGGAATTACCTGGTCACACAGACGGAATTCCTTGGTCACAAGGAGGGAATTAACTGGTCACACAGAGGGAATTATCTGGTCACACTGAGGGAGTTCTCTTGTCACACGGAGGGTATTAACTGGTCATACGGAGGGAATTACTTGGTCATACGGAGGGAATTACCTAGTCACACAGAGGGAATTACTGGGTCAAACGGAGGGAATTACCTTGTCTCAGGGGCGGGAATTACTTGGTCACACGGAGAGAATATCTGATCACAAGAGGAATTACATTTTTCACACAGAGGGAATCACCTAGTCACAGGAAGGGAAATACCTGCTCAAACGGAGGGAATTATCTGGTCATATGTTGGGAATTATCTGGTCTCACGGCTGGAATTACCTGGTCACACGGAGGGAATTATCTAGTCACACGGAGGAATTACGTTTTTCACACGAAGGGAGCCGCCTAGTCTCACGTAGGGAATCACCTGCTCACCCGGAGGGAATTACCTGGTCACATGGAAGGAAGCACCTGTTCACACGGAAAGAATCACTTGGTCACACGGAGGGAATTACCTGGTCACACGAAGGAAATTGGATTTACCTCGTCATACGGAAGGAATTACTTTGTCTCAGGGAGCTAATCATTTGATCACACGGAGTGAATTACCTGGTCAAACGGTGGGAATTACCTGGTCACACGGAGAGATGCACCTGGTCTCACGGATGGAATTACTTGGTCACATGGAGGGAATTACCTTTATACAGAGAAAATTACCTGGTCACACGTAGGGAATTACCTGGTCACACATAGGAAATTACCTTTTTTAATGTTGAAGGCCCCTGTCACAAAAAGGGATTTACCCAATCACACACAGGGAATTAACTGGCCACAAAGAGAAAATTAATTAGTCAACGCGGAAGGAATTACCTAATAATGAGGAGGGAATTACTTGGTCACTTAGAGGGAATTACCAAGTCACAGAGAGGGAATTACATGGTCACACTGAGGGATGCACCTGGCAACTCGGAGGAAATTAACTGGTCACACGGAGGAATTACCTGTTCTCAGGAGGGAATTACTTAGTCACACGGAGGGAATTGCATGGTCACACGGAGGAAATTACCTGCTCACACTGATGGAATTACCTTGGCACACGGAGGGAATTACTTGGCCACAGAGAGGAATTACCTGTTTTCAAGGGAGGGAAATGCTTGGTCACACGGAGGGAATTGCATGGTCACACGGAGGGAATTACCTGGTCATACTGATGGAATTACTTGGTCACACGGAGGGAATTACATGGTCACACATAGGGAATTTCCTGGTCATATGTTGGAAATTATCTGGTCTCACGGTTGGAATTACTTGGATCACACGGAGGAAATTATCTGGTCACACGGAGGAATTACATTTTTCACACGGATTGAATCGTTAAGTCACATGGAGGGAATTACCTGCTCACACGGAGGGAATTGCCTGATTATAGGGAGGGAATCACCTAGTCACACTGAGGGAATTACTTGGTCACATGGAGGGAATTACCTTCTCACACAGAAGGAATTACCTGGTCATACGGCGGTAATTACATTTTTCATACGGAGGCAATAACCTGGTCACATAGAGGGAATTATCTAGTCATACGGAAGGAATTACCTGGTCAAACAGAGGGAATCACCTGGTCATAAGGAGGGAATTAAGTTGTCACAGGGAGAGAATTAACTGGTCATACAGATGGAAATACTTGGTCATACGGAGGGAATTATCTTGTCCCACGTAAAAAATTACCTGGTCTCACGGAGGGAATTACCTTGTCTTAGGGGAAGGAAATACTTGGTCACACGGAGGGAATTACCTGGCCACACGGAAGGAATTATCTGGTCACAAGGAGGGAATTGGAATTACCTTGTCACACGGAGGGAATTACCTTGTCACAGGGAGGGAATTAATTGGTCATACATATGGAATTACTTGGTCATAAGGAGGGAATTATCTTGTCCCACGTAGGGAATCACCTAGTCTCACGGAGGGAATTACCGGGTCACACGGAGGGAGTTACCTTGTCTCAGGGGAGGGAATTGCTTGGTCACACGGTGGAAATTACTTGGCCACACGGAGGGAATTACCTGGTCACAAGGAGGGAATAGGAATTACTTTGTCACAAGGAGGGAAGTACCTGATCACTGAGGGTATTACCTGGTCTCAGAGAGTTAATTACTTGATCACACAGAGGGAATTACCTGGTCAAACGGACGCAATTACCTATTTACACAGAGGGGAATTGGAATTACCTTGTCACACGGAGGGAATTAGTCGCATGGAGAAAATTACCTGGTTTCAGGGAGCTAATTACTTGATCACAAGGAGTGAATTACCTGGCCACACTGTGGGAATTACCTAGTCTAACGGAGGGAATTGCCTGGTCACACGGAGGGAATTACCTTGTCTCAGGGAGCTAATTACTTGATCACAAGGAGTGAATTACCTTGTCACACGGAGGGATACACCTGGTCACACACAGGAAATTACCTGGTCACCCATACAGAATTACCTTTTTTTATGTTGAAGTCTCCTGTCACAAAGAGGGATTTACCCATTTACACAGAGGGAATTAACTGGTCACAAAGAGGGAATTTCCTGGTCACACTAAAGGAATTAACTTGTCACACAGTGGGAATTACCTGGTAACGCTGAGAGAATTATTTGGTCAAAAGAAGGGAATTAACAAGTCACAGAGATGGAATCACCTGGTCACACAGAGGGATGCAATTTTTCGCTCGGAGGGAATTAACTGGTCACACGGAAGAATTACCTGTTCTCAGGGGAGAGATTTACTTGGTCACACGGAGGGAATTACCTAGTCACACGGAGGGAACTACCAGGTCACACAGAGGGCATTACCTGGTCACACAGAGTGAATTTCCTGGTCACAAGGAGGGAATTATCTGGTCTCACGGAGGGAATTACTTGGTCACACGGAGTGAATTATCTTGTCACGCGGAGGGAATTACTTGGTCACACAGAGGAATTTACCTTCTCACATGGAAGGAATTACCTGGTCACACGGAGAAAATTACCAGGTTACACAAAAGGAATTACCTGGTCACACGGAGGGAAATACTTGTTCATACAGAAGGAATTATCTTCTCACACGGTGGGAATTACTTGGTCACAAGATGGGAAGTACCTGGTCACACCGAGGGATGCACTTGATTTCAATAAGGGAATTACTCTATCACAGAGAAGAAATTACCTTTTCACACGGAAGGAATTACCTTGTCACAGGGACGGATGCACCTGGTCACTCGGAGGGAATCACTGGTCACACAGAGGAATTACCTGTTTTCAGAGGAGGGAATTACCTGGTCACACGGAGGGAATCACTTGGTCACAAAAAAGGAATTACCTGGTATACTGATGGAATTACCTGGTCACACGGAGGTAATTATTTGGTCATACGGAAAGAATTACCTGGTCACACATAGGGAATTACCTAGTCACTTGTTGGGAATTATCTACTCTCACGGTTGGAATTACTTGATCATACGGAGGGAATTATTTGGTCACACGGAGGAATTACATTATTCACATGGAGGGAATCATTTAGTCTCACGGAGGCTAGTTACACGCAGGAAATTACATGGTCACAAAAAAGGAATTACCTTCTCAAACGGAGGGAATTACCTGATCACACGGAGGGAGTTACCAGGTCTCAGGGAGCTAATCATTTGATCACATGGAGGGAATTACTTGGTCAAACGGAGGCAATTACCTAGTCACACAGAAGGAACTACCTCGACACACTGAGGGAAGCACCTAGTCACACGGAGGGTATTACCTGGTCAAAGAGAGACATTAACTTTTTTCAGGGTAGGGAAATACTTGGTCACACGGAGGGAATTACCTTGTCATACTTATGGAATTACCTGGTCACAAGGAGGGAATTACATAGTCATTCAAAGGGAATTACCTGGTCACATGTTTGGAATTATCTGGTCTCACGGTTGGAATTACTTTGTCACACGGAGGAATTACATTTTTCACACGGAAGGAATCACCAAGTTACACGGAGGGAATAACCTTCCCTCACTGAGGGAATTAGCTGCTCACACAAAAGGAACTACCTGGTCACACGGAGGAAATTGCCTGGTTATGGGGGGGGGGAATCACCTAGTCACACGGAGGGAATTACCGGGTTACATGGGGGGAGTTACCTTCTCCCAAGGGAGGGAAATCCTTGGTCACACGGAGGGAATTACCTGGCCACACGTAGGGGATTATCTGGTCACATGGAGGGAATTGGAATTACCTCATCATACGGTGGAAAGCACTTGGTCATACGGAGGGAATTACTTGGTCACACAGAGGAATTACCTGTCCTCAGGGGAGGGAAATACTTGGTCACACGGAGGAAATTACCTGGTCACACAGAGCGAATTACCTGGTCATACTGATGGAATTACCTGGTCACACGAAGGGAATTACATGGTTACACTTAGGAAATTACCTGGTCACATGTTGAGAATTATCTGGCCACACGGAGGAATTACATTTTTCAGTCTGAGGAAATCGCCTAGTCACACGGAGGGAATTACCTGGTCGCATTAAAGGAATTACCTGGTCACAGGAAATTATCTGGTCACTCGGAGGGAATTACCTTGACATAGGGAATTATCTGGTCACTCGGAAGAAAGTACCTGGACACACGGAGGGAATCACCTGGTCACACTGATGGAATATTCTGGTCACACGGAGGGAATTGGAATTACCTTGTCACACGGAGGGCATTACCTGGACACACGGTGGAAATTACCTGGTCACACGGATGGATTTACTTTCTCACACGGAGGGAATTATCTGGTCACAGGGAGAAAATTATCGGGTCACGTAGAGGGAATTACCTGGTCACATGGAGGAAATTACCTTGTCACAAGAAAGGAATTACGTAGTCAGACAGAGGGCATTACCTGGTCACACAAACGTAACCACTTGGTCACACGGAGGGAAGTACCTGGTCACATGGTGGGAATTACCTGGTCATACGGAAAGAGCTACCTTATCACAGAGAGGAAATTACCTGGTCACACAGAGGGCATTTGCTTGGTCACACGAAGGAATTTCCTGGTTACACGATCTGTCTTGCCATCTTCGTAATATGACCTTGCGATTATTGTACATTACGATATGATGTCGTCTGTTGTGAGATAGTGCTCGTTACGAGAACTCTCAGAATTTAACTGTTGATATCTGCAGGAGATAATTGGCAACTGAAATTCTAATTGTTCCTAGCAAACTTGAAGGCTTTCTCAAAATTGTTTTTAAGAATTATGTAAATTGAATACTAGGAGTAGTTCATAGTGATTTATGGCTCTACTTTACTACAGGAGGGTTATTCCTCACAGGTTTTTTGAGGCGAGTGGACTATGGCTATGGCCAGAGACACGCGTTATAACAGTAGGAGGAAGGCGAGGTATGGAGGCTTTTCTCTCTCATCCTAGTCTGAGAAACGCCAAACATATCCTGTATTTTGAAGTTCATTTTGACAAAAGATTCACATTCAACAGGATTCAGAAGAGAGAAAACTACAAGAAAGGTAAGGCCATCCAAGAGAAATGCTTTCCTGCATGTCGTGCTTAATACTGCTGACATTGAGTTATTTCTCTCTAAGTAATTTCCGTATAAAGTTGCGGTCCCCATCAAAAACCAGTAATCAATCACAACAGCACCAGCGCGCTAAGATTTGTCTCTCGTTAACGCACGAGAAAATGATGATATATATATATATATATATATATTAAAGGTTAAATCGCACTTCAGTA
>JAYMFT010091867.1:0-14002 GCA_038088735.1 Panulirus argus | reverse complement strand
AGAACATCCAGGTTTCTTTCCTCAAACATACTACCTATCTCTCCTTTCTTCTCATCATGGTTACATCCACACACATTTAGACACCCCAATCTGAGCCTCCGAGAGCGTGTTTATACCCCGAGAGAGTGTGTACCATTAGAGCGTGTATATTCCCCTAGAGCGTGTATATATCACTAGAGCGTGTGTATACCCCAAGACGTGTGCATACCACTAGAGCGTGTGTATACCCCAAGAGCGTGTATATACCCCTACAGCGTGTATATTCCTCAATAGCGTGTGTATTCCATCAGAGCGTGTGTATATCCTTTGAGCGTGTATAAACCCGAGAGCGTGTGTATACCTCTAGAGCGTGTGTATACCATAAGAGCGTCTGTTTACCCTTAGAGCCGGTATATCCCCCTACATCATGTGTATACCTCAAGCGTGTGTGTATACCATTAGAGCATGTGCGTACCCACGAAGCCTGTGTATAGTCCTGTAACGTGTGTAAACCCCTAGAGCGTGTATATACCCATACATCATGTGTATACCCATAGAGCGTGTGTGTATACCCCTAAGACGTTTGTATACCCGTACATCGTGTGTATACCCCTAGAGCGGGTGTATATCATATGAGCGTGTGTTTACTCCTAGAGCGTGTGTATACCCTTAGAGTGTGCGTATACTCCTTCAGCGTTTGTTTACCCCTAGAGTGTGTGTATACCATTAGAGCGTGTATACCTCTAGAACATGTGTATATCCCTTAAGCATTTATATATCTCTACAAGGTGTGTATTCCCTTAGCGCGTGTATATACGCCTTTATCATGTTATACCCCTAGAGCGTGTGTATACCCCTAGAACGTGTTTATACCAATTAAGCGTGTATATACCCTGAGAGTGCGTGTATACCTGTAGAGCTTGTGTATACTCCGAGAGCGTGTGCATACCCATAAAGCGTGTTTTTACTTTGAGCTTGTATATACCCCAATATCGCGTGTATACCCAAGAACGTGTATATACCCCTAGAACGTGTGTATACCCCTTGAGCCTGTATATACCCCTAGAGCGTCAGTATACCATTAGAAAATGTGTATACTTCTAAAGCGTGTCAATACCCCTAAATCGTGTGTATACCCCTGGAACGTGTTCATACCTCTAGGGCGTGTATATACCCCTAGAGCGAATATATGCCCCTTCATCGTGTATATACCCCTACAGCGTGTGTATACCCATAGAGCATGTGTATACCATTAGAGCGTGTGCATACTAATATATCGTCTGTATACCACTAGAGCGTGTGTATACAACTAGAGAGATTGTATACTTCTAAAGCGTGTGTATATCCCTAGAAAGTGTGTATACCCTTAAAGCATGTGTGTACCCCTAGAGCGTAAGTATACCCATAGAGCGTGTGTATACCCTTCGAGCGTGTGTTTATCCATCGAGAATGTATATACCCCTAAAGTGTGTGTATACTATTAGAGCGTGTGTATACCCTTAGAGCGTGAATATACCCCTACATCGAATGTATAACCCTTGATCGTGTGTATATCCCTAGAGTGTGGGTATACCATTGAGCGTGTGTAAACCCCTAGCGCGTGTATATACCCTTAGGACGTGTGTAAAACTAAAGAGTGTATGTACACCCGAAGAACGGGTCTGTATCATGAGAGCGTGTGCATACTCTTAGAGCGTGTATATACCCCTAGAGCGTGTGTACGAGTATGCCACTAGAGCGTGTGTATAACCTTAGAGCGTCTGTATACCCCTAGAGCATATATATACCCCTAGAGCTTATGTTTACGCCTAGAGCGTGTGTATACCACTTGGGTGTATTGATACCCCAAGAGCGTGTGTATACCCATAGAAAGTGTGTATACCCCTCGAGCATGTGTATATCCCTAGTGCATGTGTATATCCTTAGAGCGTTTGTATAACCATAGAATGTGTGTATACCATTAGAGCTTGTCCATACCCTTGGAGCTGGTGTATACCCCTAGAGCATGTGTATAAATCTCGAGCTTGTACACGTATGTACCCCTACAGCGTGTGTTTATCCGTAGAGCGTATGTATACTACTAGAGCGTGTGTATACCCCAAGAGCGTGTGTATACCCCTAGGGCGTGTGTATACCCCTTGCGCCTGTGTATATCCCTAGAGAGCTTGTATAAAACTAGAGCGTGTGTATACCCCAAAGGCGTGTTTATACCCCTACATCGTTTGTATACCCCTAGAGCGTGTGTATACCCTTAGAGCGTTTGTATACCCATAGAGCGTGTGTATATCCCTAGAGCGTGTGCATACACCTAGAGCGTGTGTATACTCCTAAAACGCGTGTATAACCCTACAGCGTATGTAAACCATAGAGCGTGTGTATACCCCTGGAGCGAACATATACCCCTACAACTTGTGTATACCCCTAGAGCATGTGTACACGCCTAAAGAGTGTTTATGCCATTAGAGCGTGTGTACTCCATTGGAGTCGTGTGTATACCCCTCAAAGCTTGTATATACCCATACATCATGTGTATGTATACATTTTGAGCTTGTATATACTCCAACATCGTGTGCATACCTCAATAGCGTGTGTATACCCCTAGTGTGTGTGTATACCTTAGAGCATGTGTATACCACTAGATCTAGTATATACCCCTACATCATGTGTATACCCCTTGAGTGTGTGTATACCCCTACGGCGTGTGTATACCCCTAGAGCGTGAGTATACCATATGAGCATGTGTATACACCTAGAGCTTGTCATACCCCTAAAACGTTTGTATATCCATAGAACGTGTGTATACCTCTAGAGCGTGTGTATACCCCTAGGGCGGGGATATACTCCTACATTGTGTGTATACCCATAGAGCGTGTGTATACCCCTAACGCGTGTGTATATCCCTAGAGCGTATGTATACAATTAGAACGTGTGTATATTTCTAGAGCGTGTGTATATCCCTAAAAAGTGTGTATACCCTTAAAGCGTGTGTGTACATCTAGAGTGTAAGTATACCCATAGAGCGTGTGTATACCCTTCGAACGTGTGTTTATCCATCGAACTTGTGTATACCCCTAGAGTGGTTGTATATCCCTGGAGCGTGTATATACCATTTTAGCGGGTGTATACCCCGTAGCTTGTGTATACCCTTAGAACATATGTGTACCCCTACAGCGTGTACATACCCCTAAAACGTGTGAATACCGCAAGAGCGTGTGTATACCCCTAGAGTGTGTGTATAAACCTAGAATGTGTGTATACTCCTAGAGTGTGTATATACCCCTAGAGCGTGTGTATACCATTAGAGTGTTTTCATAACCCTAAAGCGTGTGTATACCACTAGAGAGTGTGTCAATCGCTAGACCGTGTGTATACCTCTAGAGCGTGTATATACCCTTACATCATGTGTATATCCTTTAAGCATGTGTATACCCCTTGGGTGTGTGTCTACCCCTGCATCGTGTGTATACCCGTTGACCGTGTGAATACCTTTGAGCGTGTGTATACGTCTAGAGTGTGTGCAGACCGTTGGAGAGTGTGTACACCATTCGAGCGTGTGTATACCCCTCGAGCGTGTATATATTCCTAGAGCCTGTTGATACCCCTAGAGTGTGTGTGTATAACCCTAGAGCGTGTGTATACCATTAGAGCGTGTGGATATCCTCAGAGCGTGTTTATACCCCTAGAGCATGTCTATACCCCTAATGAGTGTGTATACCCCTTGAGCGTGTATATACCCCTAGAGCTTGTGTATACCAAAGAACGTGTGTATACCGCAATAGCGAGTGTATACCCCTTGAGCGCGTATATACCCCTAGAACGTGTATATACTGTTATTTCGTGTGTATACCTCTCGAGCGTATATATATTCCTAGAGGCTGTTAATACCCCTAGAGTGTGTGTATAACCCTAGAGCGTGCGTATACCATTAGAGCGTGTGTATACCCTTAGAGCGTGTGTATACCCCTAAAGCGTGTCTATACCCTTAATGCGTGTGTATACCCCATGAGCGTGTATATACCCCTAGAGCTTGTGTATACCCAAAGAACGTGTGTATACCCCGATAGCGAATGTACACCTCTTGAGCGCGTATATACCCCTAGAGCGTGTATATACCGCTACCTCGTGTGTTTACCCCTAGAGCGTGTATATACTCCTATAGTGTGTGTATACCCATAGAGAGTGTGTACACCATTAGAGCGTTTGTATACCCCTAGAGCGTGTGTATACCATTATAGTTTGTTTATACCCTTAAAGAAGTTTAGTTCAGTTTCAATACTTTATTCCTTGACATAGGAATCGGGAAAGCGTATGTATACCACTAGAGAGTGTGTATACTGTTAGAGCCTGTGCATACCAAAGAGCGTTAATATACGCCTAAGGCGTGTGTATACCACTAGAGCGTGTGTATAGCCCTAAAGCGTGAGTATACCCCTAGAGTACGAATGTAATCCTACATCGTGTGTATACCCAAAGAGCGCGTGTATACTCATAGAGCGTGTGTATACCCCTAGTGCGTTTTTATTACATTAGAGCGTGTGTATGTCCCTAGAGTGTGTATATACCCCTTCTTCGTGTGTATACCCCTAAATAGTGTGCTTACCCCTAGAGTGTATGTATACTAGAGCGTGTGTATGCTCCTAGAGCGTGTGCATACCCCTACAGCTTATGTATACCTTTAGAGCATATGAATAACGCTTGAGCGTGTATATACACCTAAAACGTGTGTATACCCCTAGAACGATTGTATACCATTACAGCGTGTGTTTACCCCTAGAGTGTGTATATACCTCTACATCGTGTGTATAACCGTAGAGCGTGTGTACACCCTTAAAGCGTGTGTATACTCTTAGAGGGTGTGTATATCCCTAGATCTTGTGTATTCCCCTGGAGCGTGCGTATACCCGTAGAGCGTGTATATACCCCTCCATCGCGTGTATATCCCTCGAGCGCTATCATATCCCTACATCGTGTTTATACCCCTAGAGCGTGTGTATACCCCTAGAGCGTATGCATACCCGTAGAGCATTTATATACCCCTAGAGCGAGTATATACCCCTGTATCATGTGCATACCCTTAGAGCATGTGTATAACCATAGAGCATGTATATACCTCTACATCATACGTATACCCTTGGTAGTGTGTATACCCCTAGAGTGTGTGTATACCCCTAAAGCGTGTGTATTTCCTTAGAGCGTGTGTATCCCCTTGGAGAGTGTGTATACAATTAGAGCGTATGTATACTCCTAGAGACTGTGTATACCATTAGAGCTTGTGTATAACCCTAGAGTGTGTGTATACCATTACAGCGTGTGTATACCCCTAGAGATGTATATAACTCTAGAGTGAATGCATACTCATACAGTGTATGCGTACCCCTAGAGCGTGTATATACCTCAAAAGTGTGTATACCCCTAGAACGTGTGTATAATCCTATAGCGTGTGTGTACCTTTGGAGCGTGCGCATACCCCATTGCCTGTATATACCCCTAGTGCATGTGTATACCCCAAGGGCATATATATACCCTATAGCATGTGTATACCCTTAGAGCATATGTGTACTCCTAGGGCGTATATATAACATTTGAGTGTGTGTGTATACCCCCTAGAGCGTGTATATACCACTACATCGTGTGTATACCCCTAGATTGTGTGTATAATCCTAGGGCATGTGTATACAGTTGGAGCGTGTGTATACCCCATTGCCTGTATATATCCCTAGTGCGTGTGTATACCCCTAGGGCATGTGTATACCCTAAAGCGTGTGTATACCCCTAGAGCGAATGTGTACTCCTAGGGCGTGTGTGTAACATTTGAGTGTGTGTGTGTATATACCCCTAGAGCGTGCATATCCCAGTATATCGTGTGCATAACCCTAGAGCGTGTGTATACTCCTAAAGCATTTGTATACCCCTAGAGCGTGTGTGTACCATTAGAGCGTGTGTATGCCCCTAAAGCGTATTTATTCTCCTACATCGCGAGTAGACCCTTAGAGCGTGTGTATTCCTATAGGTTCTAGAGTGTGTGTATACCATCAGAGCATGTGTATATCCCTAAAGCGTGTATATACGCCTCGAGCTTGTGCATACCCCTAGAGCGTTTGTATACCATCAGAGCGGGCGTATATCCCTAAAGCGTGTATATACCCCTAAAGCGCGTGTATAGCCTTAGAGAGTGCATGTACCCCTTGAGTGTGTGTATACCCCTAGAGCGTATACATACCTTTAGAGCATGTATATACCCCTAGGGTGAGTATATACCCCTATATCATGTGCATACTCTTAGAGCGTGTGTATACCCCCAGAGCATGTATATACCTCTACATCATATGTATACCCTTAGTCGTGTGTATACCCCTAAAGCGTGTGTATACCCCTAGAGCCGGTGTATACCATAAAAGCGTGTGTATAACCCTAGAGTGTGTGTATACCATTACAGCGTGTGTATACCCCTAGAGATTGTATATAACTAGAGTGTATGCATACTCAGAGTGTATGCATGTCCCTAGAGCGTAAGTTTAAACTTAGAGCGTGTGCATACCCCTAGAGCGTGTATATACCCCAAGTGTGTGTATACCCTTAGAGCATGTGTATACTCCTAGAGCGTGTGTATAATCCTATAGCGCGTGTATGCCATTGGAGCGTGTGCATACCCCATTGCCTGTATATACCCCTAGTGCGTGTGTATACCCCTAGGGCATATGTATACCCTAGAGCGTGTGTATACCCCTAGAGCGTATGTGTACTCCTAGGGCGTGTGTGTAACATTTGCGTGTGTGTGTATACCCCCTAGAGCGTGTATATACCCCTACATCGTATGTATACCCCTAGAGCGTGTGTATAATCCTAGAGCATGTGTATACTATTGGAGCATGTGTATACCCCATTGCCTGTATATATCCCTAGTGCGTGTGTATACCCCTAGGGCATGTGTATACCCTATAGCGTGTGTATACCCCTAGAGCGTGTATATACCCGTATATCGTGTGCATAACCCTAGAGCGTGTGTATACTCCTAAAGCATTTGTATACCCCTAGAGCGTGTGTGTACCATTAGAGCGTATGTGTGCCCCTACAGCGTGTTTATTGTCCTACATCGTGAGTAGACCCTTAGAGCGTGTGTATTCCTATAGGCTCTAGAGCGTGTGTATACCATCAGAGCGTGTGTATATCCCTAAAGCGTGTATATACGCCTCGAGCGTTTGTATACCATTAGAGCGGGTGTATATCCCTAAAGCGTGTATATACCCCTAGAGCGCGTGTATGCCCTTAGAGCGTGCATGTACCCCTAGAGTGTGTGTATACCCCTAGAGCGTGTGTATACCATTAGAGCGTGTGTATATACCTAGAGCGTGTGTATACCCCTGGGGCGTGAGTATAGCCCTTGAGCGTGAGTATACCATTAGAGCGTTTGTATACCCCTAGAGCGTATATATTCTCCTATATCGTATGTATACCCCCAGAACGTGTATACACCTCTATAGAGTGTGTATACCTGCAGAGAGTGTTTATACCATTAGAACGTGTGTATTCCCCAAGAGCGTTTATATATCCCTAGAGCGTATGTATACCCCTTAAAGCGTGTGTATACCATTCGAACATGTGTATACCCCTCGAGCGAGTATATACCCCTCGAGCTTGTGTGTACCCCTAGAGAGTGTGTATACCATTTGAGCCTATGTATAATCTTAGAGCGTGTACATGCAACACTATCATGCGTATTCCCCTTGGCCATGTGTATACCCCTAGAGCGTGTGTATATCTCTGGTGCATGTATATACCCCTACATCGTGTGTATACCCATAAAGCGTGTGTATATCCCTAGAGCGTGAGTATACCCATACATAGTGTGTATACCCCTAAAGTGTGTGTATATCGTTAGAGCATCTGTATACCCCTTGAGCGTGTGTATACCCCTAGAACGTGTGTATACCCCTTAGGGCGTGTATATACCCCTACATCGTATGTATTCCCATGATGAGTGTGTTTACTCCAAGAGTATGTGTCTACCCCTAGAGCGTGTATATACCCCTAGAGCGTGTGCATACAACTCGAGAGTGTGTATACTGCTACAGCGTGTGTAACCCTCTCGAGCTTATATATAACCCTACTTCGTGTGTATACACCTATAGCTTGTGTATTCCCCTAAGGCGTGTGTATACCACTACATCATATGTATATCCTTAGAGCGTGTGTATACCCCGAGAGCGTGTGGTAACCCTTAAAACGTGTGTATACCTCCAGAGCTTGTGTATACCCCTAGACCATATGTATACCCCTACGGCGTAAACATACTCCTAGAGGCTGTGTATACCTCTAGGGCGTGTGTTTACCTATAAAGCATGTGTATACTCCTAGGGCGCGTGTATAACTCTAGAGCGGAGAATACCACTGCAGCTTATGTATAGCCCTAGAGCGTATGCATACCTCAAGAGCGTGCGTTTACCTTTAAAGCGTGAGTATACCCCAAGAGCGTGTGTATACCTCTCGAACATGTGTATACTCCTAGAACATTTGCATTCCCTTAGAGCATATGTTTACCTTTAGAGCATGAGTATACCTCTACAGCGTATGTATACCCCTAAGGTGTGTGTATACCCCTAGAAGGTGTGTATACACCTTGAGCATATGCATACCCCTAAAGCGAGTGTATATCCCTAAAGCGTGTGTATACCCCTTCACCGTGTGTATACCATTAGAGCGTGTGTATACCCCTAGAGCGTGTGTCTATCCCTAAAGCGTGTGTATACCCTTAGAGTGATTATATAACCCTACATCGTGTGTATACACCTAGAGAGTGTGTATACCCCTAGGGCGTGTGTATACCCCTACATCGTGTGCATACCCCTAGAGCGTGTGTATACCCTTAGAACTTTTGTATACCTTAGAGCATTTGTATACCCCTAGAGCGTGTGCATACCCCTAGAGAGTGTGTATACCCCTCGAGCGCGTGTATAACCGTAGAGCGTATGAATTCCCCTGGAGGGTGTGTGTCACCCTAGAGCGTATATATACCCCTAGAAAGTGTGTATATCCCTAGAGCGTGTGTATACCATTGGAGCGTGTGTATACTCCTAGAGCGTGTGTATACCACCAGAGCGTGTTTATACCTCTAGAACGTGTTTATGCCCCTCGCGCGTGAATATACCCCTACATCGTGTTTATACCCTTAGAGCGGGTATATATCCCTAAAGCTTGAAGCGTGTGTATACCACTATAGCGTGTATATACCCCTAGCGCTTATGTATACCCCATAGAGGGTGTGTATACCGAAAAATCGTGGGTAAACTGTTAGAGCCTGTGTATAGCAATAGAGCGCGTATATACGCCTAAGGTGTGTGTATATCCCTTGAGTGTGTGTATACCCTTAGAGCGTGTATATATCCGTAGAGCGTGTCTATACCCCTACAGCGTGTGTATACCATCAGAGCGTGTGTATACCTCTAGAGCATGTATATATCCCAAGAGCGTTTATATACCCCTCAAGCGTGTGTTTACGTTTATAGCATGTATATACCACTAGAGCGTGTGTATAGCCCTAGAGAGTGTGTATACCCCTAGAGCGTGTCTATACCCCTAGAGCGTGTATATACCCCTCGCACGTGTATATACCTCTTCATCGTGTTTATACACCTAGAACGTGTTTATACTCTTAGAGTTTGTGTATACTCCTAGTGCGTGTGTATACCCCATATAGCGAGTGTATACCCCTTGAGCGCGTGTATACCCCTAGCACGTGCATATACCCCTACATCGCGTGTATATCCTTAGAGCGTGATTACACTCCTAAAGCGTATGTATACCCTTGGAGCGTGTGTATACGATAATAGCGTGTATATACCCCTAGCGCTTGAGTATACCCCAGGAGCATGTGTATACTGTTAGAGCCTGTTTATACCATTAGAGCATTGTATACCTCTAAAGCGTGTATATATCCCTAGAACGTGTGCCTATCCCTCGAGCGTTTGTTTAACTTTATAGCGTGTATATACATTCCCTAGAGCGTGTGTATGCCCATAGAGCGTGTGCATGCCCCTCGCGCATGTATATAACCTTTCATCGTGTTTATACCCCTAGAGTGTGTATATAACCCCAGAGCTTGTGTATACCCCTAGAGCATGTGTACACCCTTATAACAAGTGTATACCCCATAGAGCGTGTGTATACTGTTAGAGCCTGTGTATACCCATAGAGCGTGTATATATGCCTAGGGCGTGTGTATATCCCAAGAAAGTGTGTATACCATTTGAGCGTGTGTATACTCTTAGAGCGTATATATATCCCTAGAGCGTATGTATACCATTAGAGCGTGTGTATACCTCTAGAGCATGTATATATCCCTAGAGCGTGTGTATACCCCTCGAGTGTGTGTTTACCTTTAGCGTGTATATACCCCTAGGGCGTGTGTATACCCCTAGATCGTATGTATGCCCCTAGAGCGTGTGTATACTGTTAGAGCCTGTGTATACCCTTAGAGGTTGTATATATGCCTAGGGCGTGTGTATATCCCTAGAAAGTGTGTATAACATTTGAGCGTGTGTATACCCCTAGAGCGTGTATATATCCCTAAAGCGTGTGTATACAATTAGAGCGTGTGTATACCTCCATAGTATGTATATATCCCTAGTGTGTGTGTATACCCCTCGAGTGTGTGTTTACCTTTACAGCGTGTATATACCCCTAGAGCGTGTGTATACCCCTAGATCGTGTGTATGCCCCTAGAGCATGTGTATACTATTAGATCCTGTGTATACCCATAGAGCGTGTATATATGCCTAAGGCGTGTGTATATGCCTAGAAAGTGTGTATATCATTTGAGAGTGTGTATACCCTTAGAGCATGCATATATCCCTAGAGTGTGTGTATACCATTAGACCGTGTGTATACCTCTAGAGCATGTATATATCCCTAGAGCGTGTGTATACCCCTCGAGTGTGTGTTTACCTTTATAGCGTGTATATACCCCTAGAGAGTGTGTATACCCCTAGATCGTGTGTATGCCCTTAGAGCGTCTGTATACTGTTAGAGCCTGTGTATACCCACTTAGCGTGTATATGCGCCGAGGGCGTTTGCATACCCCTAGAGCGTGTGTATATCATTAGAGCGTGCGTATTCTCTTAGAACGTGAATATACACCTAGTGCGTATATGTGTACCCTACAATATGTGTATATCATTTGAGCGTGTGTATACCTTTAGAACGTGTACATTCCCCTAGAGCGTGTGCATACCCCTAAAGAGTGTGTATACCATTGGAGCGGTTGTGTACCCCTAGAGCGTGTATATATCCCTGCACCATGTGTATACCCCTAGAACGTGTGTATTCCCCTTGAGCGTGTGTATACCCCTAGAGCGTGTGTATACACCTAGAGCGTGTATATACTACTACATCGTGTCTATACCCGTAGAGCGTGTGTATACTTTTTGAGCGTGTGTATACCCCTCGAGCGTGTGTATACCCCTAGAGCGTGTATATACTCCTAGAGAGTGTGTATACCCCTTGAGCGTGTGTAAACCTCTAGAGCGTGTGTATAACCCTAGAGCGTTTGTTTACCCCTATAGCGTGTGAATACCCCTTCATAATATGTATACCCCTAGAATGTATATATACTCCTAGAGAGTATGTATACCCCTTGAGAGCGTTTATACCATTTGATCGTATATATACCCCTAGATTGTGTATAAACCCCTAGAGCGTGTGTATACCATTAGAGTGTTTGTATACCCTAGAGCATGTATATACTCCTACATCGTGTGTATACCGCTAGAGCTTGTGTATACCCCTAGGACGTGTGTATATCACTATAGCGTGCTTATATCATTAGAGCGTGTGTATACCCCTAGAGCGTGTATGTATCCTTACATCGTGTGCAAACCCCTAGAGCGTGTGTATACTCCTAGAGCGTTTATGTACCCCTACATCGTATGTACACCCTTAAGAGTGTGTATACCCCTTGAGCATGTGTATACCCGTCGAGCATGTGTATACCCCTCGAGCGTGTGTATACCCCTTGAGCTTTTGTATACTATTTTGTATACCCCTAGATGGTGTGTATACTACTAAAGCGTGTGTATATCCCTAAAGCGTATGAATACCCCTAGAGCGTGTATATACCCCTACATCGTGTGTATACCCCTAAAACGTGTGTATACCCCTAGAGCGTGTGTATACCCCTAGAGCGTGTGTGTACCCCTTTAGCGTGTGTATCCTCCTAGAGCGTGTGTATACCCCTTGAGCGTGTGTATCCTCCTAGAGCGTGTGTATATCCCTGGAGCGTGTGTACGTACTAACCTGTAGTGTAGGTAGTTTGCAGGATGCGGGGCAGTGTCAGGGGCGTGGCGCTGGAGGACAGCGTCTGCAGATGGCCTCCCTCCTGGAGATTGTCCACCTTCTTCAGCCTCACCTGCAGGAGACACTGGGTCACTGGGAACATGTCAAATGGATAAACACTCATGAACCACTCATAACATATCTACGGCATTCAGAACATACTTACGGTACCCACCGGAGCCAGAGCGTCCGAAGCATATGATGCAATTTCAGACCTAAATCTTGTGGGTCTTGGATTCCTGGTAAACAGTATTTAAATCATTGGTGGATAAATCGTTGGAAATGTTCGAAGAGGAGCAAAAAACTTCAAGACAAGGAAGGACTCGCGCTCCTCTTATATCTGCAAGCCATGAGTCAGACGTAAAATACATTGCTTGCTGTACAGTATATACAGACAGACAGACAGACACACACACACACACACACAAACACACCCCTCCAAAACTCTCTCACTCACACAGACAGACAGACAGACAGACGCACGCGCGTGAGAGAAAGCATACCCCCTGCGGAGTCCACCTCACACCACCTCCCGTCTTGTCCCTCAGAGGGAAGGGCCAGAATGAGGGCCACCTTGGGAGGGAATCCTGGCGCCCTCCCCTCGGGAAGCCCATGGCAGAAGCTCCTGCTCCGGTAAGCTAGCTGTTCAGCTGCTTTCGGTTAGACGTTGTGTTGTTCGGTCGCCGGCTGGTTTAGCCTCACACACACACACACACACACACACAAACGCAACTCTTTGCCATCTTATTTCCGTCTGTGCCGATGTGGAGTTCAGGATGCCACCACCACTGCCGTCCTTCCTTCTGCTGCAGACAACTACGTCTGTGGCCACCAGCCAGGTCATTCGGCTTTCCCATGCACGCTCGAGCACTGTGGATTTCGCGTGAACTCCCATCCATGCACTCCCTCCCTCCCTCCCTTACGCCCCTATAGCCTCTGGCTAATCCCTAAGGACTTTTGCACAAAAAACAGTGATGAATGCGGGTTAGTGAGCTGCAGTGATGACTCCGACGCAGGTTCGTGAGCTACAGTGATGAATCAGACGCTGGTTCGTGAGTTACAGTGATGAATCAGACGCTGGTTCGTGAGTTACAGTGATGAATCAGCCGCAGGTTCGTGAACTAAAGTGATGAAATTTAACGCTGATTCGTAAGTTACAGTAGTGAATCAGCCGCTGGTTCGTGAGCAACGGTGATGAATCTAACGCAGGTTCGTGAGCTACAGTGATGAATCTAACGCAGGTTCGTGAGCTACAGTGATGAATTTGACGCAGACTCGTGAGCTGCACTGATGAATCAGACGCTGGTTCATAAACCGATGTGATGGATCCGAGTTAGTCTTGTAAAGCAGTGCTGTGAATCTGACGCATGTTCGTGAATCAGTGTGATGAATTTGTCGCAGGCTCGTAGATGACTCCGACGCATATTCACGAACCAGTGCACTGAATCTGCCCGACATTTTTCCGAACCAGCGCGATAAATCTGACGCAGGTAGGTCTGCGAAACTACCGAGATGAATCTGACGCAGATTCGCGAACCAGTGCGATGAATATCCTTCATCGGGTCTTCCCCGCTTGTTCCGGGTTGAGTGAGTGACATCATCTTAGTGCAAACACCCCAGTGTTATATTTGAATATATATATATATATATATATATATATATATATATATATATATATATATATATATATATATAT
>JAYMFT010091856.1:0-14002 GCA_038088735.1 Panulirus argus | reverse complement strand
GAGGTGGGGGAGGAGGAGGAGGAGGAGGTGGGGGAGGAGGTGAGGGAGTGGGAGGGGAGGAGTGAGCCATGACGTGCAGGGTACAACCCTGGCGTGCGTGATTGTTTGTGTCCGTCCGTTCCCCTACCCCACGCAGCCAGCCAACCACCCGGCACCCTATCCCCCACATCCCCCCCCCCCTATCTTTTTTTTTTCCCCCTCCCTTTTTTAAGGCTATTAGATTTCCATCTCGAGCACGACACATTTTCAGCTTTTTATATACATATTCTCTTTTCCGAATATAGGTGTTGGCGATTTTTTTCCCTTGTTTATAGAATTATCATCTTGTCTGCATAAGAAATGTCGTGGTAGATAATTACAATAATAATTTCTTTATTACATCGTCAACCACTGTTGCTTCTCACGCTGCCGATGCCGTTACTTACTGTTAGATTCTGTTGGACTCATTCCGTGTTGGCTCATGATTTCCTGCGCTTAATTAAAATGATGATTGTCTTACGTCATACGTCTTTTAACTCTAACCTTTTTCTTTCTCTTTTTCTCCTTCCAAGTTTTTTTTCTTTTTCGTCCGCACCAAAGAACATGGAGTGTTGGTATATTCTATGAATAAAGGACGGGCAATTCCTCGGTCGTGCTCTGCTGTCGCTTCCCCTCTGCGACGGACGATCTACGTCATTCTCTTTCGACCTTCACTTGATCTTCTCCGTAGTCCCTAGTCTGTCATCCTTCTTCGTCCCCCGTTCCAGGATATTCTTCAGCTCTTCCTTCTGTTTTCCAGGAAGTCATCCCAGACCATTTGTCTTGCTGCTTGACCGGGTCGTCTTCTTGCTTTCCAGGGAATCTTTCAGTCCCTTTTGTCGCCTTTCGGCTGACCTGGACGCCTTCAGTTTCTTTTCCAGTTTGTCCTGGATGCCCTGTGACCTTGGGCTGCCACCTATGACGACCTGTGACCCTCGACTTTGTAACAGCAGACCTGTGGCTTACGGCCTATGACACCTGCGACGAGTAATAAACGACATGTCACTCGCTTAATGATAAATACCCAACGTCAAGGCCGGAACCGGGAAATGAATATATATACGTCTGACGTCCAATAAATATGTCGACCCTCTCTGGAATATGTCTGGACGGCCGCGCCCGACCCTCCGCTCCGGTGGGGAGCCACCGTAACCAACCACGAGACCGCAACGACCGCAACGGCTACCGTTTCAGCGTCAACAGGGGGAACCTCGGTGGTAGCCATGGCGACGTTGTCAATATCGCCGGACCTACGACGGCGAAGGGCATTTCAACGACAGAACCTACTACAGCGACCAATACCAAGGGGAGCAAAAGGCGCGTAGCAACGACAACAATACAACTGCATCTTCGAATATGACCACAGCAAAACCTCTGTGGTGGCCTCACTTTCGTCCGTAGCTCACTAAGTAGACTGCCTTTCGTCCGTAGCTCACTGAGCGAATTCCCTTTCGTCCGTAGCCCACTGAGTGATCTCACGTGCTTCCGTAGCTAAAATGAGCGGCCTCACTTTCGTCCTCAGCCCGCTGAGCGGCCTCAATTTCGCTCTGGAGACGCATACACGAAGGGGACAGAAGATGACCAGGAGGTAAGGGCTGAGAGACCTGGCTATGTGGAAGACTTGAGCACGAACCTCCACTTCAGGTGCAACTGGAGGCGTTGTCGGCTCTTGGGATGTACTGCAACTGACCGGCGTTCGGTGCAACGCTATTTGCGTTGTGATGCGTCTCCTGTGGTCAGTGTTGGCGCTGGGTAACGTACGCGTCTAAGGTACGGAGTGAGCGATACTTGGTTGCGTCCTCCCTTGGTGTTATCTTCTTGCAGGGTTTTTTTTTTTGAAATGAGGGGATTCCTTAACCACCTCAAGCCTGCCGGGTCTCTCATACCTATATATGCCTGATCAACCAATCTATTTAGGGCTACGAAACCTCTCACACTTTTCCATACAGCACAAATCCAGCTCTGGTCCGGCATACTGTGAGGGAACCTATCTGGCTCTTTCCTGGAGGAAAGCAGGGGAGCCAAAAAAGGATTGGTTTGATATCCCATGAGAAACGAACCCATACTCAAGGAGTCCATATTTTTTTCTTCTCTTGCTGGTAATACTGGTTTCGGAGCTAGCAAGAAAACGGAAAGGCTTCCTCCCACAGACGTTACAAGGATACTGACCTCATTCGTTAAGAGTTACTGACCCCTGACGTCATTTCTGGGAGAGATTAACTTAATTAATCAAAATACGTAATTTGAGGTCCTGTAATATTTTTGTGGCGGTTATTACTGGCCATGACGAAGGATAGTTATGTACACTGGGACGGGCACGCACAAACACATACACACGCACACACTCTCCCTCCCTCATACTATCTCACTCACTCCCTCCCTCATACCATCTCACTCACTCTCCCTCCCTCATACTATCTCAATCACTCTCCCTCACTCACACTCCCTCCTCATGCTATTTCACTCACACTCCCTACTTCATACCATCTCACTTACACTCCCTCCCTCATACTATCTCAATCACTCTCCCTCACTCACACTCCCTCCCTCATACTATCTCACTTACTCTCCCCTCACTCACTCAAGCAACGACGAGAGCTAACGACAAATATATCCCCCCCCCCTCCTCCCTACTCCCGTGAAATTATCCTCCATGTCCACGTTCCTTGTCCCGTGTCCCGTCCCGTGTTCCCTGTTCGGGACCCGTGTCATGCATGTGTTTCCCAAGGGGCAGAGGAGGAGGAATAGGAGGAGGAGTGGACCTGCTAGCCAGAAGGGTACGGACTGAGGAGGGTAAAGGGGTGTATCATCTTTTAATTCTACTCTTTGAACTTTTTTTTCTCTTTTCTCCATCTTCTAAATAAAACCTCAGAATCCCCTTCATCCAGCCTCTTCCTGGCAAGACCTAGTTACAATTGCATGGCAGCAGTGATTCACCTCGCCTGACTCCATTTCTCATTTATAATTCTAGCCTAGCCTGGCTCCGGGCGTATACTAAATCAGCCCTGTTTTCGGCGCTGGCCTAGAGGTAATGAATACCCGCACCCAAGATTTTAAAACAATCCATTTTTGCTTAATTTTCAGCTTCCAAATGTTCAAACCCGTGCTTGGGAAGGTGGGGGGGAGGAAAGGAATATAACTTAAACAAAAAGAAGAAATACGACAGATAGAAAAAGCGTGTTAGTTAACAGACTTGCTTAAAAGTAATAAAGAATTGATTTTCATGTACTTAAACTCGTCTGCAGGATTTTCAATTTCACGGATTTCCTTTGCTCACTTCAACAGGCTTATTCAACAAGCCGCAGACAGACTAACGGACACAAGACAGAAACAGAGAGTAGACAAACAGACAAGACAGACAGGCACACGCACAGTGAATCGTCCGAAAGACAGGCAGGCAGAAAGACAGGGTTCACCATCATCAGTATGACTGTGTAGTGACTGCCTCCATCTCGCCAGACACACTGACCAGGAATGCCAAAATCTGGTCCCTTTGTTGTTACGTTTTCTACCGGTCTCAAGCTACAGACTCGTTTTGCTTTGTCTCGAATCCACGGCTTCCAGTCATACCCAGTTTTTAAAGTATACCAAGTTTTGAAGCACAGGGTTCTAGTTTGATATGATTCATGGGGTTTCTTACGGTTCTAGTTCTCGATCTACGGTAATTTTTTTTTTTATTCACTTACGTTGTTCTTTTGTTTTATACATTGCACAGAGTTCTGATGGTGAATTTTACCAACTCTTGGGAGGACGTTTCAGGCTGTCTGTTTCATGATTTGCAGTTAGTCATTTCATGTTTTTTCTTTTTTAACTGTCCAGGTTTCTGATATCTGGGTGCGTTTTTCTTTTTTTTTTTTGTAAAGGGTAATCAACCGATCCTTCCTACGGAAACGTTTTATCGTATTTCGCTTGATTATGTTCTTTCTTTTACGAATGTCCAAAAAGTCAGACTCGTAGATTACTGCAGCTGAATCATTAAACCTTAAATTATTTTTGTTACTATTATGATGATGATGATTATTATTATCATCATCATCATCATCATTATTATTATTATTATTATTATTATTATTATTATTATTATCATTATTATTATTATTATTATCATTATTATTATTATTATTATTATTATTATTATTATTATTATTATTATTATTATTATTATTATCATCATTATTGTTTTTAGTATTATTATTATTATTATCATTATTATTATTATTATTATCATTAGTATTATTATTATTATCATCATCATTGTTGTTATCATTACTAATTTACAGCCAACATTCACATAACTTTCCGTCAAGACTGTTTCGTAACGTGTCAGCTGTTACGAAGAGCGCTATAGTGTAACCACCCTTGCTCATCGGTGTTTAGGAGTTCAGCATTACACTCGAGGTCACTAGCATATTCGAGGTCATCAGTATACCCAGATTTCCTGGTAAAAACTTAGATTCACTGGTATACCCTAGACTACTGTCCTTGGGCTGGTCGGTATACAAAAGGCTGAATACAAAGGAATTCAAACAGCGACAGACCACAAGGTCCTTTTGAGGTTG
Organism: Panulirus argus; assembly: GCA_038088735.1. Lineage (NCBI taxonomy): Eukaryota > Metazoa > Arthropoda > Malacostraca > Decapoda > Palinuridae > Panulirus > Panulirus argus. Next base: position 9,425 of record JAYMFT010091856.1, on the reverse strand, counting down.
CGTGTGTGATAGTGGAAGACATCAGACACCCACAGATCAGTGTGGTGAGAATACAAAAGCGTAGAGAGGATTCAGAGAGGAAAATCCTGCATAATCACGCGGTTAAGGAGGCGCAAGTAATGTTAGTCGTTTACTCGGATCTCACAGGATTCAGTTCTCATTCCGCTCATCATATCATTTATGATAAAATAGAAGAAATAACGAGAATCTACAGTAAAAAATAGCAGCTTGAAATTATGCACTTCTGCGGTAACTGTGTATTAAACGAGTAGGAATAGTTTCGTGACATAAACAGTAAATTCAGTATCACTTAAGAAATTGTATAGCATAAAAATGTTAAGCATATGAGGCCCCACGTGCGTAGAATTCCCTCCCCTTAACTAATGCAGAAATAGGTCGTCACATTGTTTGTACTGCGTGTAATGTTGTGGGGTTTGCGTTCGAGTGTTGATCTGCACGTGTGTGATTCCGTCTTTTCGTGCGTGCGTCTGGGTCGCGCACGTCCGTTTCTGTGCACGCGTCTCTGTCCCCGGGGCACGTGTCCAAAGTGCGTGTTTCATAACGGGACCGAGTATTTAGTGCGTGAGTGTCTACGCACTTACTTGTTTTCCTGTCTCCGAGTATGGGAAAGGGGGGGCATTACATTCCTAGGGGATCATCTGCAATCCTTTTAATTTCATGATACAGCCTTGTGCATCCTACACTGCTATCTGCACTTACTGTACCGTTGTTTAGTTAATAAACCACGTTTACAACTATGGTGCAGTAGACATACTTACTCCCTTACTCTCTAATATATGTCCTTCTACTTTTACGTTACTCTCTTACTCCATCACCCTCCTGCCGTAGGGTCGCGTAGAAACTTTAGTCTTGGGTCTACTAGCACCGTGACCCCTGTCTGAACATATTGCGGGTTATCATATCTCCCCCTTATCCTCCTCTGCTTCTCAGACGAGACGAGAGTTGCTCCACTCATAAACCATACCACTATTTTGATCCCATCTTAGATGTATCTGACGTGAATTTCTGTAGCAAATCTATGTACCTCGACCACTGAAAACACCAAAATTGTGAAGCCTAGAATCTTTCATTTGTCGTATATATATATATCTATTCAAAGTTCGGTATGGTGTGAAATTCTCGGTCCCATCTACTGCGGGACTAGTATAGACTCTTTCCCCTCAATATTGCAGAGTCTGTTCGATAGGAAACAATCCAGTTAAGCAGTTCTTCCCTACCCACAGTTTGATAATCCGATTCACAAATGAATACAAATGAATTCAAAACTGCAACAGACCACAGGGCCCTGACGAGGCTATTTGCCCTGGTGAAAGAAGAGAAATTCATGGATTAGTTTGGGAGGAGTAAAAAGGGGCACAAATTTTTTAAATAGGAACACGTGTAAACTTTCTTATAACTAAGGAGGTGTGGATAATGTCAGTCGTGGATCATGATATGCAAGCTCATAGTCAAGAGTATACCCAGACTGAGTATACTTCAGACTCGTCATCATACACCGATTCGACAGTATCTTTTACCTCACCGACATGCCTTGTCTCGCCAGTATGCCAGCATCTATCAAGTACTTCCTCATTATATAAGTGTACTTAGATTCGCCAATATAACCTCATCATACACGAGTATATCTAGTTCATAAGTATCCATCAATACACATCAGTATACATCGGTTTGCCTTAGTCTCACCAACACGTTCAGACGTCGCCATCGACGTCGAGGAAGACGCGCCATGACATCTGCATGACATCTACCACGTTTATTTTGGAGTTAGTTTGACATAGAGCGTTTTGGCTCTTCTCTCCCCACCACCTCCCACCTGACCTCCCTCCCTCCCCCACTCTACCAGACGCAGATCCTTCCTCACCCCACGTCCACATATCCCCTCCTCCTCCTCCTACCCTCCCCTCCTCGTGACCTAAAACATGACCCCTAACTTAATTGGCGTCCTGGTCAGGTGGCACATGGTGCTGCCTGCCTCGCCGGGGATTAGTTGGCACTGAAATGCATAGTCACGGGGTAACACGGCAGGCTGGGTGTTGTTGACTGGGCCTCCTCCTCTCCTTGGGATGGTCTGCAGTTTGCAAGCTCCCTGACGGAACGGCTTCCACCCATGGCTCGATTTCTGCCGCAACGGCTTTTCTGCTGGAGTGGTGGAATATTTGCGGCTTTCAGCTGGAACGGCTTTATAGTTGTGACTTCGGCGGCTGGATTGGCCCTACACCTGCGGCCGTCTAGGGCAATATCTTACCCCCGGAGCTCTCTCATGGGATAGTAGTTTATACCTACGGCTCTCTGCCTGGAACGGCTTACAAGCGGCTCCCTGTTGGACTGGGGTAATTGTGGTTGTTAGCTGTACGTTGATGGTTACGGCTCAGGTAAATGCAACAATCTCGTTTTCTTTTTTTCATTACGTGAACCAGTTTCTACACACAGCCCTACTGTAAGGAAGAAATGGTATATCTATTGGTTTAACTCATTCATTGGGAATGACCGTGTGTTCACATCTCCGTGTATTCCATACCTCACGAAGACGTGAACCGAGCACGTACCAAAGATACAGTATAGAATTAGAAAAAAAAGAAATACATGGAATATCGTCAATATCCGGCACTGCCTTGCGTATATCCCGGATTTGCAATAGAACACCTGCCTCTTCCCACAGCCAAGCCATCAGCACTCCCTTCCTCGCCCAACCCAGGGATGTACGCTTTATAGAATTCGTCTGTTCAGGAATCCACTTGTCAAAGGGTCTTGTGTACTATACTAATACTACATGCTTGTTTACATAATATCTAACGAAAGGGTAATTTTATGAAAAGGACCCAACTTGTATCACCAAAGCTACGTACAAAGTACTGCGTCTGATCACGAGTTGTTTTCGAAGTCGGGGTCAGAAGTCAAAATCACGAGGTCGATTGTACTACAATGCTACTACGTATATGGGTACATGTTATCTCATAATTGGGTATATGGATAAGGGACAACCTAGTACAATGAAATTTCCTTACGAAGGTCTATGGCTGATCAAGGTTTTGAGGTCGGGGTCAGAGGATGAGGTCAAAAGACCTCTGGCACTAAAATGCCACTAAACACGTGCGTCCGTAGCATCTTATATGACTGGGAAATTGATTTTGGACAAATTCTGTACCGTGAATTCTGCATACCTGTACTTTACATCTGATCAAGTTCTCAAGGTTAAGGTTAAAAGATAACGTCAAGGCCAAAGGTTAATGATACAGAGTCGTGAAATGAGACGTCATCAAATCCTTGCGTATACAACACATCATGATAATGTGTACAGACATGGATAAAATGTGAACTATACATTATACACAAGAAATTCTACACGTACTAAAATATTCGAGACTAAGGTCAAAGGTCAAAGCTACAAGGTCTCCGGTACCAAAATGCTGGTAGTGGGTATGGGTTAAACTTGTTCCATGAATATGACATCTCATGATTAATCGTACACGGACCCAACTGATACCAGGAATACTACACAGGAACTTCTGGAACTGATTAGGTTCTCGTGATAGACAGTCAACATCAAGGTTACAAGGTCTTATGTATTCAAAACGCAAGTAATTGCTTTCGTACACATTAGCTCGTGACTGCCTAAGCGGACATGGACCCAACTCCTGCCAAAATCTCCGTATACAATATCCTATGCGTTATTATGTTCTTGAGGGGGAAGTATGGGATCGAGGTCATAAAGTCTCGTGAATTAAAATGTTGTAAAATAACCGTACGCCTGATATCCTACCGTAAGGTGTTGGACACGAATCAAGATTCGTATCTTGCAGAGGTCAGACATAGTTTTACTTTTTAAAAAGTTCTCCAGGTCAGGGTCTAACGTCAGCGCTATAAAGTCTAAGATATAATATATTTCTTAATACTTGAGTGTAATTGATAAACGATACGTCGTTTCGAAATGGATCTGAAAAAAGAAATAAACTTGTATTGTTCATCAAGCAAGTCGTGCTTTGAGTGCCACGCACTATCCTTACATTTTTTGCTATATTTCGTAGCAAGGATTCACAAATTGTAGGTACTGTGTGTGTGTGTGTGTGTGTGTGTGTGTTCCCCAATGGTCCATCACCTGCTCCCTCTATCACCCAACTCCCTCATTCTTCCCCTTTACTTTCTCCTCTTCCCTCCCCCAGACCCTAAAGCCCTTCCTCTGGTAGGCCTTTACAGCTGTCTGGAACTCTTTCTCTGCGTCCCACACAACAGTCATGACAGGGACCGTCCTCGGCCTTCCACTGTCACATTCTTCAGCCCAAGTACTCCCTGAGGAGGGCCTCCTCCCTACAAAATAAAATCTCGCCAGACTTACCTCCTTGCGCCCTCCAAGATTTTTTTTTCTTTCTTTTTCCTTTCATGCGAGAAATCTCTCCTCTCGCCCACAGTGGCGGCTGCTTCTTCACGTTTTATTCCCTTTTAAGTTGCTGTCGAAAGAAATTATCTTAATGGCTGGAGAAAACTGTCGACGTCAACATCAAGGTTTCTTTTTCTTAAGAGAGAGAGAGAGAGAGAGAGAGAAAAAAAACTCTTTGAGTTTTTAATAGACTCTCTTTAACGCGCTTCCAGGAATCCCGAAAGAGCAGTCATGAGGGCTTATATGCACTTGAATGATGCCGCCTCTCAGGGACGCCGAGCTGGAGTGGGTGGAAGAGATGAACATCACTGGAAAAGAAAAAAAAAAAAAAAGATTTATCCTAATGTAGACGTCTTGACTGCGTCGCCCACAAGATGAGAGGTTTGAGCGCGTTGAATTCCATGCCCTTGTCCTTCCTTCCGCAGCTCCAGGAGGGAGGTTGGCAGATCAATGATCCCGCGCGTCAGCAGAAAGTCAAACTTTAAGCCACAAAGAACCAACTTTCCTCCTTTTGGGTTGTTATCAGGAGGTCCCCGCGTCACTTAACGGGACTCGACTCGCTTCGAAAGCCCGGACGAACCTCCCGCAGCCGCGGCATCCATCCTCATCAACGGAGAGCCCGCTGGAGGCCACGCCGGACTCTCCACCACACTCCCACCTCGATCCATCGCCATCTACGCCAGGTGTCCAGGAAATGACTCGAGGAAACCACCTCATTCATAAATGCGTTTTAGCGTGAAATTCGGTAACTAAAAGAGACAGATTGACATGACCAGCACCTGATTTTAGTGGAGGTTTTGAGAATATACTGGAAATTGAATATTTTATAAAAAATTCGGGTGAGTATTCACTAAGTCTTCAATAAAAATGCTTCATAGAAAAAAAAAGTACGTGAAAAATGACAGAGTAATTTACTCTTGAATCTACTTGGAACTGCAGGTTTTCCACAGTTCCTTCCCTGGAGCCTACAAGTGGTGCTGAGAGTGGTAGTCCCCGTAAGTCACCACCGCAAACCAGCTTCACCATCCGCTACCACGCTGGCCAAGCGAAATGTCCACTGTGATCGGAGGAAACAACAGCTCCCAACGGGAACGTCGGGGCGGCCATTGTACGACTGTTGCCACCGCTCATTCATGCCACAGTCGGGGAGGGAGAGAGGGATGGATGGAAGAGGAGGCTTTTGGTCTCCCCATCTTGGGTTCACTGGATGGCAGGCAGGTGATGAAGAAGACTCCAGTCACAGGTTTACTCCTGGACTGAGTCTGTTGGTGTGTATGGCTCGTTAAAGGCGTATTGAGGCCACCTCTTGGGCGAGAGGTTTTGCGGTGACCATACAATAGCACTGAAGACTAAACCCACGTGGCTGACCACCACGCTCTCTCCTGGCGGTGGTTCCCACCACCGACCAAACCCACATTGAAAAGAATGATTAAAAGCATATAATCAGAAGGGACAAAACTGATGGAGGCCGTCTCGAGATGGACTACGAAGCACCACCATCTGGACGGTTGGGATGTAAAGTCCTTCGTGAGGTAAACGTCTGTGGGGCTTGTAAGAGCCAGAAAACCCCAAGACACCAGTGACCCGGGCACAAGGCGGTCCCACACGTGCAATAGGACCTTTCGCCACCTTCGTACATCTTACCGCCTGACGTCTTCTTCAGACCCTCTTGGCAACCAGTAGGGAGGCCGCCACTGACGTGTGTGTGTGTGTGTGTGTGTGTGTGTGTGTGTGTGTGTTGGGGGGGGGATGGAGGGTGGTAAACTTAACAAAGGGCAAGTGATTATATATAATCGTCCGGGTCTTTCAGTGGGGCGGGATACTTCCGGGTTCCTCTTCACCCTCCATAGAGATGTCACCACCAGCACTGCCAACCAAGAGACACGCAGACCTCCTCCCGGTACTGTGGAGAGCTCCGTCTCTTTAAAGGCTCGTGAAGTAGCATTTTTATTCCTTGGCTTGTGTATAATCAGAGGCGATTACGTAGACGAGAATACTGACTTTTGTATTTTAGTTGTAAAATCTTTATTGGTTGGAAGACAAACAAACAAGGCAGACATTGATATCGACTATCATTATCATTTGATGATGAGGAGGGGATAAAGGAAGGGGTTGGACATGGGAAGGTACCTACAGTTGAGAAATAGAAGATAGCTGTCGAGTGCACAGGTGTAGGGTGTAGCTTTTACTGAGCTATGTGAGTGGTTTGTTGAATACATATACAACCACACATACCGGTCCGCTCCAGGTCTCCTGCCAGGCTTAGCTTAAGCTTAACTCTGATCAGGAAACCCATCTCAGCATAGATTGGACCCATCAGTTTCCTTCTGTGTACATACGTCCCCCAGGTGACCTTTATCTGATACGTTGATTGAAAAAGTCAGCCAAAACCGGAGACTATGTACCCGAATTTCTCATAAAGGAAATCCTATAGTTGGAAGAAGCAGCGCGTTCGTCATGAGGTATAAATCTCTCCATGTGTCAGGTGCGTGCGGTCGCCAGATGTGTCTGGTGCGTCAGGTGTGTGATGGGAACGTGGTGACCACTTGAGTGTGGAGGACGGCCTTCGCACTCAAGGTATTGTTTCAGACAACACGACGTCCGGATTTTAAATCGTGCTCGATTCGTGTGGCAGTCCCACTGATTTTCCCGCGATTTCGCCGATTCATTTCCACAGCCGAGAGGGTCCTTGTGGATCCACACATACATTCAGGAGACCGTTTCCCCTGCATGACCTCCTGTTCACGCCTCATCTCTGCAGCCTTTACTTGGTGTGGGTCTTCTCCTTCAGAGGAGTGGACGCTTTATCTTTCTTTTTTTAAGAATGGACGCCTTCTCCATCTCCACTCAAAAAATTTATGCCTCCTCTCCCTCACCAAGAAATGGATATTTTTCAGCTGTCCCCGACGTGGTATCCGCAGATCTTATCTTCCCTTTCAAGACATACGCGTCTCTTCCTTCTTATCTTACAAAGAGCCACGCATCCTCTTCTTTCTCCTCCTGACTGTCCTGTGGGAAGCAAGTAGTCTCCCCTTGCTCGTCACAGGACGGACGCAAGCACCACGGCCCTGCCACACATCACTGGTGTCACCATCCTTCCATCATCCCCCCCCCCCCTTCCTAAAGCCAACCTAACTCCGACGTGTCTGCCTTCACTACGGATATGGAGTGGTCAAGTCCCGGCTTTACCCACACTTGCTGGTGACGCATATTCACGAAGCTGTTGAGCTTCTGGGTTTATCATGTGTAATGTACACAATATACGTAGACTCAGAGCGTGGCAGCATGTCCGTGCTGAGAACGGATAAACACGAAGGAGACTGACTCAGATGGACAAACGGACATGTAGAGGGAGGGAGAGGAGGGGAGGGCTTGCTCTACGACCCGCACTGGGAGCCACGCCGAGCAAACAGCTTTGCAAACTGATACGCGTTAGTGCAAACAGAGGGATAGCCTGGCTGTGGCTGCTGGGCCTTTGTCGGAGGCAGGTACCTGAGGATGTCGTGCCTTCCTCCTGTTGGCACAGCAGGTGCCTCGACACTCATTAATACGCTGCTGAGGGAGGGAGGAACGGAGGGAGGCAGGCAGTGAGGAAGAAGCTAAATACCCCTTCCTCCTGAAAAGGTGCGAGTTAAGTCTGGCTCGCCGTGGCAAGGTGGCCTGTCGAGCGGGGGATCGGAAGGTCGAGCCTTACCAGGGAAAATGAGTAATTTGTCTGGAGCTTCGTATTGATCTCCTCTCCCTTTCAAGCTGTTTTGTAACTTCTTGTGGCATCTTTTGGGAGAGGATCGATACTGTGACAGGAAATGAAGAAGGATTACGAGACCAGGGACACACGGTATTTGTTATCAAGGCGTTACGTTGGGCTCTGTGATCATAAAGCTGTTACATGGGGGCTTTGCGTTTATAAAGCTGTTGCATACGGCTCTGCGGTGATATGAAGATGAAACCACAAAACCAGACTCACCAATACTGGGCATATCAACTCCCAGCAACAACTCAGATGCAAGGAATGAAACATATATTCCAAAATACAAGGGCTAAAAGTCACACAAGCAAAATCCTCTCTATAAGTAGCTTACTGGCCGAGTCGATACAGTACTGGCAACCTCCACAAAAAAAAAAAAAAAAAATCGCATTAAAGTTCATTTGAACAGTGCGGTTTGGGACTGAGAGAGCAAGTGGAAGAGTTCAACTGCACGTAAAAGATTCTGTAATAGCAACTGAGCTTCTGTATTTTTCATTTGATGTATAGAAAAAAAGAGAAAGTGCTTTTGGCCAACGATGAATACCGGAACCTGCTCAATGCACTAATCTTTAAGCCACCAGACTCAAAGCCACAAGAATCTACAGAATGAATGACGCATGATTTACTACACAAGGCTCTGCGGCTATAAAGGTATCATTCAGGGCTCTGCGGTCATAAAGAAATTACGAGACAGAGCTCAGCCAGATAACACTGGTATCGGGGCACAATCTGTCATGTTGCCGTAAAAACGCATACATGCAGGTCTTCGAGAATAGAAATGTCACCCAAAGAAATTTAGAAGAATCAGTTTTGATTGTAATAATAACACATAAAAGAAACGAATGAACATTTAATGGGAATTAGAGAAAAGACTTCTAACTAGTTCTGTTCCCAAATGTTGCCATGGCGCAGACCTACGTGAACCAGATGTTCGATGACGAAGACAGACAGGTGTAGCGGAGGAATGGCATGCTTATCCGCTTCCATCCGTTTGGCAATACTGCACGAGAAAGCGATGAAGGCTGTCGGACATGCAACATAATTTTTCTTTCGTGCGATTGACTTCATTTCCTTTTTTCTTTTTTCACCCAGAGAAAGATTATATACATGGGTATGTGTTCGTGTGGCATTACGTTGCCAAGCACATTACTCATATTCAGGAAACAAATTCACTGATATTCGAAATCAAAAGGAAAAGTTTTCATATCTATCTATCTATCTATCTAACTATCTATCTATCTATCTATCTATCTATCTATCTATCTATCTATCTATCTATCT
>JAYMFT010091834.1:0-14003 GCA_038088735.1 Panulirus argus | reverse complement strand
GAGAGAGAGAGAGAGAGACAGAGACAGACAGACAGACAGACAGACAGACAGACAGACGGAGAGTAAATGAGACGTAGAAACAGCAGTTGCGTAATTAACAGGTAATTAACCTTCATCAACTTGTGAAAGGCTCATTACCCTGGCGCACCTTAACACCACACACACTAAAACCCTTGCAGCTGAATCTTCTGAATTTACAGTTCGGAATAAAAGGACCGCCAAGTGTTAAGTCAGTTTCTGCACTAAACGTCCAGTCAGTCGAATTAGTACCGAGTTTCAAGTAAGTGTCTTGACAAGCACTTAAGTGATCTGTAGTAAGTGTAAAAGTATTCAACCTTAAGGTATGTAGTACTGAAGGGTAAGAAAGTGCTTATTTGAGTGGCAGAAACTGAATATGTGCCACTGTATAGGAATCACCAATCGTATATAGAACCTAAGTGTGTTGTGCTCAGAGTTTGGGAATCACTGATTTGCTCAGTATGAGGTGTTCAGAGTTCCGTATATATATATATATATATATATATATATATATATATATATATATATTCCCAAGGGCTCAGTGTTCAGTATGCTGCTCAGTGTCAAGTAGATGCTCAGTTTTCAACGAATTTTTATCGTCGTCAAGTGTTCATATGACAGTGTCAAGTGTTCAGAAGATACTGTCCTGTTCGATGGTGTTCAGTGTTCAACAAGTATTCCGTGTCGGCCCACAGTCAACCCAGCTGTTCATCCTCCCCTAAGGGTTGGTCGATGAGATGGGTACCTGTCTTATAGACAGATAGAGAGAGAGATATATAGCATTCAGTTGCCTGTGCCGTCTCAGCTAACACATGAATACCTGTCAAGTTTTCATATATAAAGAAACTACATTTTAAGTCTTGCTTGTTTGACGTGAGGTGAGGAGTCTGGTTTGATAACTATTATCCAATGATAGCCACTTACAACAAACAAAAAAATATGTACGTGATGTTCGTTATGTATCTTAACCCTTTGACTACGACTGTAACGACCCTCGAGAACGAACGAGCGATCGTCTAAGAACGACTTTGACGACCCTCGAACGCGACTGTACGACTCTTGCCACGTATGAACGTGGCTTCATGACACACAGTAGCCCCCACAACAGGACCCACTCACCAGAGTCGGGCCAGGGTGGTGGCGTTCCCAGTCTCCCTTATCCTGCACTTGCCGACTAGCAGGATCCCAGGTGGCGCCGGGGATGGACTAGCCTCCCCAGCTGGTGCTGTGGGGAATCCTGCAGGTGGTGGTGGTGGTGGTGGTGGTTGTCTAGCCTCCCCAGGTGGTGCTGTGGGGAGTCCAGCAAGTGGACTACTCTCCCCACATGATGGTTGCGGTGCATGTGTACCCAGCTCCCTAGACCCGCCTTCCTCCTCCTCCACAAGCAGACATCGCCGCAGTTCTCCCGCAGATCGTTGTTCGCCTCTGTCACTAAGCGGCTGCCTCTCCTCCATTCTGGCCTGAAGATGATGAAAAAATAAAGGTAATCATCATCAAGTCCAGGACAGATGCGCTTATATGAATATGCGTTATAAGTATCACGTTGATCGTAAGTATATAGAAAATGAGTAATGAACACTGCTTTTATAAAAGAAAGTCTCAAAACTGAGTAACTCTCAAGTAGCCGCCTCGATTACTTTAAAAATCAAGATATGACAAGTAAGCATATATTACCAAGAAGTTATAAGTGTGTGTCTATGTAATACTGTAAGTTTTTTATTTTTGGAAATTACAAAAGAGAGCAAAACTAAGAATATATACTACGTATAGCTTAACTTCATCCTTTGTGATATGGCTTCACAAAAAAAAAGTTATATCACAAAAATGGTTTATAAACCAATTAAAATCAGAGCAACTTGTACAAAAAAAGATATCCCTTTCTGTTTGCCAAAAAACAGGGATCTCATAGACAAGCCCTACAACGTCGATGTTAATGTTTACATTTGACTGTCCCGTTAGACAGACACATCGTCCGGTGTAGCACTGATAACACAACCCGGTGACAGCAGAGTAAAGGGTACGCCCCATGATCACCAGATAAGGGCACGGAGAGGAATGTAAACACCGATACAGCGCTGGAGTCCTCCGAGGCAGTTTTATGAAGGTAGAGAGATCAGATACGTTGAGCTTAGGGTGGGAATGAAGGAGAAATAGTATGTCGTGGACTTAAAAGCAAACTGATTACATGTTCTACGTACTTTCAAAAGTATGAAAGCAAAGTGATTACAGATTATACTTTTAAACGCATTAACGGCGTTGCTTTTAACTATTTTTATAGCTAAGTCATTCCATATATTCACAACACTATCGTAGAAAAAGTATTTTTGTCTCTTTCGTACTAAAACGTGTGCTTACGACTTTACATTCATATCTACGGGTTAAATCAGAGCTATCTTCTCTTAGATAGGTGCTGAGATAAGATTGTTGAAGCCTTTGATATTTCTGAACACCTGTCCGTGGTCACATATCAACCTTCTCTTTTCGAAGCGGAGTAAGGAAACGTTCGTATGGTTCTTTATTACAGGTTTTTTTCCTTAGTCTGGGAATTATCGGGTTAGCTCGCTACTGTGCTCTGTGCCTTATTGTTTTCAAGTCACTATGACGAAAACCGGAATGGAATTTCAAGGTGGGAACGCACCGGTAGATTTATAAAGAGTGATGCTTATTTTGTCAGATCTGAATCCAAATGGCACACCGATGAAAGCTAAACACTGGAAAAGACTTGATGTCTGATCGGGAGTAAGTGCCGTACATCACTGTTTTCGGACGTGAAAATATGTGATTCTTATGTAGAACAGTATAGATGTGTGTGTGTGTGTGTGTGTGTGTGTGTGTGTGTGTGTGTGTGTGTGTGTGTGTTTTACCTATCTGTGCAGCACGGGGAGGACGTCAATGATCATGGGGCCCTCTAATTCATGGCACTAATTCATTCTGTCCCGTGCATGCCTTACACCCTCCTGCATGTTCAGGCCCCGATCACTAAAATCTTTTATATTCCGTGATTCCATCTCCAGTTGGTCTCCTCCCTTCTTCTCGATCCCTCCACTACTGACACATAAATCCTCTCTGTCAGCCTCGCTCATTCTCTCCATGTGTCCAAACCATTTCAGAAGCACACCTACGCTGAAACTCTACCTTACGAGATTATAAAGAAGACAAACTGCCTGCTTACAAATATTATAAATCCATTCAATTACATGGATAAGGAAAATAAGGGAAATCATCCACAGTGCATATCATGCCAGAACTAAGGCTACGCCTCTCATGCCTGGTCACCACACTTAAAGAAGAGCAAAGAAATAACAGAGAAGGTCCTGAGGATAACAGAGACGGTGCCAGAATTAAGAGAGCCGCTTTACTGTGAGAGGTAAGACTTTGGGAATTTGCTCACCGTGAAAGAGCAAAGAGTGAGGAGCGACCTGATCACGGATTTCAGGTTTATTAGCCAATCTGACGATGTTGACAAGGAGGTTATTCGGAAGATGCAGAGTAACCAGAGGCCATTACAAGCAACTAGTTCGAAAAGTTCTAAAGATAAGTACTTTTATCAAAGTATGAGAGTAATGGAATAATAAATGATGAATGGAAGAAGCTAACGTGATGAAATTGTAAAGCTGCAAAAATTTGGAAAGTTCTACTACAGTAGGGAAAGTACAAGCAGTGGGACCCTCCCCATTGAAAAACTTCGCACACGGAAAAAAATGATAATTACTAGCAGATACACTAGCTTAGGTCGATGTTAAGTGTGTGTGTGCGTGCATGTAGTAATTACTGTTTGTTTGTTACGGGGAGAGAGTTTTAATCTCGTGTTGCCCCGTCTCTTAACCTTGTACTTAGAATGTGCTAGTAATTATCATTTTACACACACACACACACACACACACACACCAACTTTAGCCAGATACCCATCGATCGACTAGCCCCAAGGGAAGAATGAACGCCTGAGTTGGGTGTGGGACGACTGCCACTCCCAGGTTTCGAAACTCGCGCGGGCCCTACCCCGGGCGCGCTCACGATGACTCATGGTCAGTAACGCTAACCAGCACACTGCGGAAGCCCGTCTGTGTAAGTGTGTGTGTGTGTGTGTGTGTGTGTGTGTGTGTCCTGCAACACTATATATTTGCCTTGCTATCACTCCAGCACAATTCCTTTACTTACACACTCGATCTTCCTCTCTCATCATCCCTCAAACATGTGTCTCTACAGCAACAAATTACTGATATAAGTATGGCCAAACATAGCACTACACTCGTTAAGACATGCCGGTGGCCTTGAACACTGTAGCTAGCACACATGTACTCCTCACCAACCACCACCACCACCACCTGTGCCACATGACACTTTTCTGTTACTTTCAGCGACTCGTAAACCTTAATTCATACCTTCCAAGCACTCCATGACGTTCCCGGAATGTCTCTGGTTCCTGTTAAACATCGTGCAGTTCTCCTCACCAAAATAACGGACTGGACTGTGATCTATTCACGGCCAGTGGGCCACTTTCCCACGCTGCTGAGCTCATTGCTGCTTGGCATTGCCAACCAGTCAGCGTATATTCATGAGAAACAGAACAAGCGTCACGCTATGCATTGATGACTTGTTACAGTCAAAGAACTTCTGTGGACCCCGTCATTCAGTATTATTCCCAAGGACGGCCGGCTGGTGTTGGTTTGAACTTTGATCGATCAACCCGACGGCACTTTTACTCGTATCCACAACCCCCCAAAAATTATCAAGAAATTATCTGTTTTTTCTCTGTCTGCCGAAGATTTTTCCCAGAGCTTCAAAATCGCCTCCTGGCGATGCTTCTGTTCAACAAGCGACACCCAGCCCTAACCTGCCACCTGTGGTGAAATTCATGGGTTAGCAAGATGGGGGAGCGATAGGTCCGCATACATACCTTCTGGTGGAGGAGGAGGAGGAGGGAAAAACGAAGTAGCAGATTCCTTAGCGCACGGATCCTGTACGGGTGAAAAACCTCAACACTTGATAAAGCGTTCACATGGGTTCGGTATTCATTCTCTTCTTATAACACTACAGTATAAAACTGCATGATGTTTCCTTCGCTTGCTGGTTCGTATACATTTCCTGGCTGACAAATCCGAGAATGACGACGTTCGTCATGACAGTTTTACAACTGTGACTCTATATTTTCTTCCGTTCACGTTCAAACTCTGTTCGTATTTCTCCTGGTTACATCCGTCCGCAACGTTACCCCGTTACGCCTGTCTTCCGTACGTCCCTTAATCACGTATATTACCAAGATACTTCAGCCAACACATCCTATGAAAGTGCGTACACTGTACGTCACTAAGTTTCGTCTCATCTTACGTCCCTAAGTTGCAACCCCGTGTCCTGTCTTACCACATGTGCCCAGGTCCTATCCGCCCGCGTGTAACCCTAGTCCAAAACTAGGCTGGGCAACTAACAGCTTCCCCGTTGTGTGATGCCCTCCAACAACGAACGAACATATACGAAAATTCTAGATCACTTGTGGCACGCGTCATACCTCCCTCAACCTTACCCTCACTTGTGTCATGTACATGACAGAGAATACTGCGTCCATTCTTCCGTCGTCATGCAGTAATACAAATGTTTAACCTTGATTCCATAATTCTAAGAGTTACCACTCACTTTCAGGTACATACATCTGATTCTCCATTTGTGAAAGCTCACAAACAAACAAGCTGTAATCTTGCCTACTTACGCTTACCTCAGATGATAAGCTTTGTTCCTGTTAACGAGGAGGAAATCACTGATTATCCACTTTGTGAATGTCGAGTATGACAAAAGCACAATTAGATTTCACTAGCCAGGGTGCTACATTCACTCCAACAGTCAAGACAAAAACAGCCTTGCCCATGTCGGAGCTGGCAAGGTGTGGTTGGGGGGGGTGTCGACCACTACGTCACCGAGTGGCTGCTGCTGCTGCTCGGGCTTCCTTCATCCACCAACCACAGCATTCCTACCCCGACCACACCTCCGCTCCCTCCCAATGCCCTTACTCCTCGCCCCTAGTCTTCCCTCTCCCTCTCTCTCCATTCTCCAGTTTATAATGAGAGAGAACGACAGTGACAATAGTAGGTATGAGTTAAAACTGTCTATAATAAAATCGACAGCGTGACTGATAACGTTATGCAAGTAAACAGATAACTCCGAAGCAATTATGCAATGTTAACTGACGACATTGACCTGGTTTCTCAATTCCATAATACAAACTTGGATTCTTTTTATTATTATAACAAAAAATACCTTAACGAATTAATGATCAGCATTTATCGATATGAAGTCTGCCAAGTGCTTCCGTGTTGTTCAGGCATGTACTTCCGGGTAGTATGTACCGCATCCTCAAGCAACAACCTCAGTGCTTGAGTGCCTGAACCACTTCCTCACCTCGGCTACAGTTGTACCAGAACCACATCCTCTTATCCTCCACCTTTCACCTCGTCTGCCAAGTGCACCTTAACACCGCACAACACGTACCACCCTCGCCTCGCCTACAGGTGCATCAAAACAACATCCCTGCCGAAGCATTCTTCGTTCGAAAGACTGAGGCTTCGAACCTGGATTACAAGTTCAGACTATCAATACTGTCCTTGATTCTGGGTGAAAAAGTCGACAGACTACCTTTCCTAGTGAGATGATAACATCTCAGTACACTAGATCCTAAAATTACAGTACATCAAGTATTTCAAATGAAGCAACACGGGTCTAAATGGTCTGTACACTAAGGCTTCCCAATCTTGGGATTCGAGACTTCAAACGAGGTCGCAAAGCCCGTTATTTGGAGTTTCGAACAGTCATTCTAAAGTGTGAAAAGCGACGAATCGTGAACTTTGAGATTACGCGTCAAAATATCTTCGGGAACTCCTGGCATACATGACACTGCACAAACTTGTTCTTTGTATATATGTTCTTATAGAAATGTTCTCTCTCTCTCTTTTCTTTATGATCAAGTAAGAGATAATCTTTTGATAAGCAGGAGTTCAACTTTCAAGGTTCCTTGTCACCACAATTAAACAGTAATCTTATCATGCCAGAGATGTCTGAAGTGTTATGTTTTTCTCTTTTCACTACTACTGTCTCGATTTACGTCTCCCAGTGTACGAGAGCAACATCATTTTTTTTTCTTTATATATTCTCCTCTTTCTTTTTTCATCTTCCTTTCCAACAATAAGCATCCTGACCCTGGTTCAGTGAGGGTGCGTCTGACACAAGCCGTAAGGGAGGTCAGATGTGTCTTCACCCGGGACGGATTAAGCAACGGTGCTTCAGCAGCATAGGCCGAGGGCCCTCGAGTGCTTGAGGAACATAGGCCGGGGGCCATCGAGTGCCTGAGGAACATAAGCCGGAGGCTCTTGAGTACCTGAAGAACATCGGTGGGGGACCCTCGAGTGCATGAAAAACATAAGCCGGGGGCCCTCGAGTGCCTGAGGAACATAGGCCGGGGGCCCTCGAGTGCCTGAGGAACATAGGCCGGGGGCCCTTGAGTGTCTGAGGAACATAGGCCGGGGGCCCACGAGTACTTTAAGGAACATAGGCCGGAGGCTATTGATTACCTGAAGAACATAGGTCGGGGACCCTCGAGTGCATGAAAAACATAGGCCGGGGGCCCTCAAATGCCTGAGGAACATAGGCCGGGGGCCCTCGAGTGCCTGAGGAACATAGGCCGTGGGCCCTTGAGTGCCTGAGGAACATAGGCCGGGGGCCTTCGAGTGCTTAAGATAAATAGATACTTCTCACCCCAAGTCTTCCCCTCCGGCTTTCATATTGTGATTGCTTTGCAATTTCCATTCCTTGTAGCGGTAATCCTCTCCTTCAGACTTTTGATGTTAATATCCCGTGTTCACCTACAGCTCACAAAACTGAGGTTTAAGAATTTGTCTTAGTCTCTGTTGTGGTAAGTTTATAAAACTACATTCTTCTTGATAAATATTTCGAACCAGGTTTTCAAAGGACGTTTTGTACTTTGGTTTAGATGCTCTTCATTAGAGTTGTAAGATATGATTGTTTTTCTCTTCAGCTCTAATTCCCTTCCAAACTTTCGTAGTTTTTTTTTTTTTGATACTTTTTTCCATTTCAAATAAATGATCAATTTCACCTCCAAAAACCTCCATTACGAATAATCGTTAGACAGTTGTATTTGTTCAACTTTCTTGCGACCAAAACAATTCAAAACCTTCCAGACTTTTCTAAGCTTTAAGCTTGATAAATTGCAAGTATCATTTAAGGATCTTGAAGTTGATTGTTAAGAAAAAGTATTGTTTATGTAGGTCCAGTCTTCTCTCTTGACCACATTTTCAAAGGCAGTCCTTGAATAATAAAATGAAATGATATCCAAACAAAGCGTGTGAAAAAGTTATTAAAATAGGATCAGAGGCAAAGGTTTATTTCCACAAATTTTATGGGATTATATCGTGAAATACGTATGCTGAGACTAATGTGAGTAATTTAAAAAAATCTGATGTGGGTGGGTCAGGCAGATGGTGATTACGTACCCTCCCCAGTTTCTTGTAAAACTTCCATGGCAGTATCATCCCCCGTCATACTGTATAGTATTTTACTTTTCCTTCCGTCAGTTGAGACGGAGGGAGAGGTTGTTAGGGAGTTGCTATCTGATTTGCTGTACTATTTCATTACACCATTATTTTTTGGGCCAACACAACAGATAATCTCGCAAATGGACCATCAGCCCTCCTGTTGGTAACTTATCTCTTGACGTACATACGCGTTCTCGTTGCTGGATTTTGCGCGGCGACATGGTATGTACGATGGGATTCCATTCACTATCTATTTTCTTCTTTTCATAGTTGACACACAGGTGGAATGATAGGTGTGGCTCCTCTTACTCCAGGAATTTCAAGTTCTCGTAAAGTAGGAAGGGCTTTGAAGTACGAGGATACGTAGGGTAAAAGCACTCAGGGTCAACAGCTGAGACTAGAAGGAATCCTGTTGCTCCCGCTTTGGTCAAGGTCTGCAATGTAGAACACGGACGAGACGGCTGACATCAGACATTCACCTGACGTTTGTTCGGATTCTGTGGGGCCGTGTTCGTTTTGCTAGTCGAAGTGCAAACCAAAAAGACACTGTAATAGAATAAGAAAACTTGCCCTGTACGGCCAAGAAAAGCCTGATGATACCCCATTTAGTGTTATTGATGCACCCTACAGAATTCCGCCATGGATTGTTGATGCTTGAATCTGACTGAATCCGAGTTTTGCAAATGTCTTGGGTGAGTTCAGATATCTATTTGGATCTATCTCACACAGGGTCAAATACTTATATATGTATAGACATCTGAACTTACGGTTTACTTTCCCAAGCAAATGATCATAGCTCTTTAGTGGATTGTATGTTTTGGAAACGATGGAACATCACCAATAAAAAACTCACAAGACATCTTACAGCCTTAGAAAAGGCAAGTTATTTTCATTTTTTTCAAATTTATTTATATTTCATAATGCTTCTTTATTATCTATGTTCACATTATCCCTCCTCCTCCTACCAGTAACGAGACTTCTAGCATAGAAAGATCGGTTTTACGAGCAAAAAATCCCACACTCTTAAATCACTCTCTTTATTGGCAAAAACAATTATATTGCTCATTCGCTTGTGCATAAATTACTCTCCTGTTACCTGTCCTACCCATTTACGTGCAGCAGTGTCACCAGAAAAACGAAAAAGAGAGAATGTGAGTTAAGATCTTAACAGAAAACGGATTAATGAAATAATTCTAGAGTAACTAAACAATACTGCAACACTTACTCTGACTTTCTAGTCGAAAACTGGACGTTCATAGTACTGCTCACGATTCTCATGTCCTTCTTCTACAAAAGAAAATTGGGTATTTTAGTAGAATATGTCCTTCATAAAAGCTACGAAATTTCTTTTATATGGGTTCTTCAGATCCAATCTTTAAAAGCCCAAGGTTAGGTTAGGTGAAGTGAGTGAGGTAAGGTGAGATCAAGCTAGGTTAGGTTGGTTAGGTTAGGTTCTTCAAGGTTTCTGAAACAACTGAGGAAAAGTTAATGAAAATGAGTCGCAATATTCAACATTTTTCATTGAATATGACCGCTACTTCAGTTTAATATTAGTTTCTTGCCGATGTTCTCAACCTATCTAACGATTCTCTTATACTGCTCAGGTGGATTACTAATATTTTGGCTAAAGCTCATATTAAGGACAGAACCAAACTCAGAAAGAAAACAGTGGTGTAATTCTTCGTTATACAGTAGCAACGTCTCACGATCAGTGTCACATTCTCAAGTGTAAAGACATAACGGCATGATCTAGGTTTATGTACAAAAGTCAAAGATCAAAAGATGGTTATGCTTATATATGACGAACAGGGCGTGAAGTCCTCGTGTGGGCATTGCTTTCCTGCTTTGGTGATAGGCAGTGAAATACATTTTCTGGACGTTGTTGGTAGGCCTCGGGTGCCTCTTGATTATGCCCTTGATCGCACGTTCATCCAACGTGTCCAGTTCGGTGGCTGTCTTGTTATCTGGTTCTTTCGGTACCATGTCTCCAAGTGCCTGCGAATAGAGGCGCAGATTTCCCTGTCTGAATATCCATTATTAGCAATGATTTGAATGACATGGTCTAGTTGTTGACTGGTATATGTCGACGACGAGCAGTGGGATAGGGCTCTCCTCACATAATCATTCATGGTGGAGTCCTTATACCACTGGGGCACTCACTCTTACCATTCAGACGGTGTCCAGGATTGGTGGCTTTGACGTAAACGGTGGTGTCAAAGTGGTCGTCCAATTGCTTTAATGATATATCCAGGAAAGGGAGGGAGCCGTCGGTGCTGCGTGCTATCGCGAAGTTGAGGCCTGAATTTTCCATAAACCTCCTCATCTACTCCTCCAACCCTTATATGCCTCGAACGAGAAAATACTGTCTGTTGAAAATATGTCACGTTTTCATGTGTTTTAGAGTGAATAAGTAATATTCTGTATTCTTTGTCGGTTGTTCATTTGATGTTGGGCTTTTATGATATATATTTTTCAAGGAACACTTTAGGTTTGGTGTTTTTAACAAACTCGCAATGTAAGTATTATATGTATATTATCCTTTATAGGCTTTGATGATGGTGTATGTAATTACCGTAACGTAAGCCAATATAATAAAAGATATTTGTCCAAACCCTGGTGGTTCGTTTCATATATATATATATATATATATATATATATATATATATATATATATATATATATATATATATATTATGAGGGAAGTTAGCTGGTTGAGGTTAGCAGGCCTGCGGTGTGTTAACAGGGAGTCTGTCCGGCGGATTGGTAGTCTTGAGCAAGTAAATGGCAATTGTAATAACTCTAGTTCCATTACGTGTGGTGGATATTTTGCCTTTATCTAAGCAAGTATGTGACTGAGTTGTGGAACAAGGCTGTATACGGTGCATAGAGAGTCATCGACGATTGTGATGATATGAGGAATTCCCGGCAGTGAGGATGCTGTGTACTTTTGCCAGGAACCAGAGTGCTGGCGACTTGGCGTCGTCTGAGGGACGCTGGCAGTGAGTGTGGACGTACACTGTACCAAAACTTGTACAGCAGGTTCTGGCCTGCTGCGCTGTGTCACGGACGGCCGTATTGAGGCCGAGGAACCCTCTAGGGAGAGGAAATGTGCCAGGTGAGATGTACCTGGTTCTGTGGAGTGGCGTAGAATATTCCAAGTTGGAACTAGGCTGCGCGGGTATTGGCGCTAATGTAGTGGATCACGCTGGTACGAGGAAGGGTCGGTTTGACTGACTACTTAAGGCTGGGATCTATAAGTGAATTACACTTGAGTTGTGAGGCAGATTTATATGTTGTGGAGGTAGTGTTGGAGCAGGACTTTGTGGATGACGAAGTGGTGCTGGTGTTAAGGGTTAATGTGTAGAGAAGCTTATGGACGTAGGTAATTAGGGTAACAGTGGGTGAACTGTTGACTGAATGACATAGTAAGGTTTGGCCACATTGGCTTAAGTGTGTATTGAACACCCTGAATGTGAACAATTTGTGAATTTTTTAAAGAATTGCTTTTAATTATGTGAATGAGATTTCATCTAGTTTTGAAAGGAGGTTGACTCATGTTATTTTGTGTTTGGCAGAGATTATTCTTACAGTATTTCTTTTAAGAAAAAAATATTCTTTTTTTCAATGACCTATGCAGGAATTAATTTGTACTTTAATTTTTCTTTTCTGTTATTGAGGTGAGGCGAGCCCTGTGTCATTTCTGTCTGAGGGCAGATTCGCCTCGTTACTGAAACGGTAGCAGACCATGGTAGAGCTCGGCATTTAGGGTTAATTAACATCACTGATTCCTGTTTGGATCCGGTATTATATACGACATGACGAGTTATAATCATGTGGGGGAGGGGGTTATGATTCCCTCTCCTTGAGTAGCATGGATGGGGACAGAGATGTACTACGTGCACTCTGCTGTTGGTAGTATTTTTGTTTGAGGGCAGTTTCGCCAATGATCACTATCTTGTGGAAGCGAAGGTGAAGATATGTAAAGGTTTTCAAAAGAGAAGAAAGAATGTCGGGGAGAAGAGAATGGTGAGAGCAAGTGAGCTTCGAAAGGAGACTTGTGTGAAGAAGTATCAAGGGAGATTGAGCGTAGATTAGAAATTAGAACAAGATGAGAGCAAATGAAGTGAGGGGAGTGGGTGAGGAATGGGATGTATTTAGGAAAGCAGTGATGGCATGTGCAAGAGATGCATGTGGCATGAGAATGGTGGAAGGTGGGCAAATTAGAGAAGGTAGTGAGTGGTGGGATAAAGAAGTAAAGTTGTCAGTGAAAGAGAAAAGAAAGGCATTTGGACGGCACTTACAGGGAAGGAGCGCAAATGAGAGGGAGATGTATAAGAGAAAGCGGCAGGAAGTCAAGAGGAAGGTGCAAAGGGTGAAAAAGAGGGCAACTGAGAGTTGGGGTGAGAGGGTATCGTTAAATTTTAGGGAGCATAAAAAGATGCTTTGGAAGGAGGTAAATGATGTGCGTAAGACAAGAGAACAAATGGGAACATCGGTGAAGGGGGCAAGGGGGGATAACAGGTAGTAATGGAATGAGGAGGAGATGGAGTGAGTATTTTGAAGGATTGTTGAATGTGCTTAATGATAGAGTAGCAGATGTAGGATGTTTTGGTCGGGGTGGTGTGCGAAGTGTGATTCAGGGAGAGTGGTATGGTGAAGAGAGAAGAGGTATTGAAAGCCATGCAGAAGAGGAAATCCGGCATGGCGGCTGGAGTGGATGATATTACAGTTGAATTTATTAAGAAAGGGGTGTGACTTTGTTGTTGATTGGTTGGTAAGAATACTGAATGTATGTATGTATGGGTT
The DNA here is from genome assembly GCA_038088735.1 of Panulirus argus. Taxonomy (NCBI): domain Eukaryota; kingdom Metazoa; phylum Arthropoda; class Malacostraca; order Decapoda; family Palinuridae; genus Panulirus; species Panulirus argus. Next base: position 642 of record JAYMFT010091834.1, on the reverse strand, counting down.
ATGGTGAAGCGCCTGACGATTGGCGGAATGCTGGTATAGTGCCACTGTACAAAGGCAAAGGGGATAAAGGTGAAAGTTCAAACTACAGAGGCATAAGTTTGTTGAATATACCTGCAAAATTGTATCTGAGGGTATTGATTGAGAGAGTGAAGGTATATACAGAGCATCAGATTGGGGAGGAGCAGTGTTGTTTCAGAAGTGGTGGAGGATGTGTGGATCAGGTATTTGCAATGAAGAATGGGTGTGAGAAATACTTAGAAAAGCAGATGGATTTGTGTGGCATTTATGGATCTGGAGAAGGCATGTGATAGGGTCGATAGAAATGCTTTGTGGAAGGTATTAAGAATATATGGTGTGGGAGATAAGCTGCTAGAAGCATAAAAATATTCTATCAAGAGTGTAAGGCATGTGTACGAGTAGGAAGAGAGGAAGTGATTGGTTCCCCGTGAAGATCGGTCTGTGGCAGGGGTGGTTAGGATGGTAAATGCAAGAATTGTGGAGAGAGAGGCGAGTATGTCGTCTGTTAGGGATGAAAGAGCCTGGGAAGTGAGTCAGTTGTTGTTCACGGATGATACAGCACTGGTGGCTGATTCGAGTGAGAAATTGCAAAAGTTGGTGACTGAGTTTGGAAAAGTGTGTGAA